>JAJOOR010014756.1:0-78606 GCA_036250505.1 Solanum acaule
CCCCCCCCCCCCCCCCCCCCCCCCGCACCCCTTATGAACATTTGCCCGCGAATGGATCTAGACCATTCCTTGGTTGAGTTTTTTTCATAGGAATTTATTTGCGAGTCTATGTTTGTTACAGTTGCAAACAAAAGTCAAAATCTGAAAATTTTAACTACTAAGCTTTGTATAGCTATCTCATAAGAAGACATATAAATTGCACTTTCGAGCTTCTGAAAATTTAATCAAGTCTATGTGAAGAAATAATTGCCAATTATCGAAATGTGACTCACCTTATGTCGTAAACAGTTGGGGGTACTCCTTCCTCATTTCCTCTTCCGCTTCCCAAGTCATTTCCTCGACGTTGTTATTTCTCCATGACACTTCCACCGAAGCTACATCTTTAGTTCAAAGCTTTCTTACTTGCCGATCTAAAATCCCTATAGGTACCACTGCATAAGATAAATCTTCCGCGATACAAATATTTTCAATGGGTATAATACGTGAAGGATCTCCCATGCATTTCCACAACATAGATATATGAAATACATGATGGGCTGCTTCCAATTCTGAAAGCAAATCAAGATCGTATACACCATACCAATCTTCCGAATAATCTTATACGGTCCAACGTACCCAGGACTTAGCTTCCCTTTCTTTCAGAATCACATGATGCTCTTCATAGGCGATACATTCAGGAAAACCCAATCTTCTACATAAAACTCTAAGTTCCGTCATCGAACATCGGCATAACACTTCTGTCAACACACTGCTATATGAAGCCGATCTCTAATAAGCTTAACCTTTTCAACCACTTGTTGGACTAGATTGGGACCTATCAAATCTGTTTCCTCGAGCTCAAACCAACCGATCAGAGACCTACAGTTTAACCCATATAGAGCTTTGTAAGGGGCCATCTGTATACTAGCTTGAAAACTGTTATTATAAGCGAACTCGATAAGAGGTAGATGTTGATCCCAACTTCCTTTAAAATCCATCTCACAAGCACGTAACATATCCTCAACCGTCTGAATAGTACGTTATGCCTGTCCATTAGTTTGTGGATGAAAAACGGTGCTAAGATTTACCTGAGTGCCTAGACCCTTCTGAAATGATCTCCAAATATGTGCTGTAAATTGAGCTCCTCGATCTGAGATAATAGATAATGGAGCTCTGTAAAGGCGAACAATCTTCTGAATGTAAAGCTTGGCATAATCTTCAGCAGAATATGTTGTTCTAACTGGAAAGAAATTAGCAGATTTTGTCAGCCTATCGATAATTACCCAAATGGAATCATACCTTCATGGAGTGCGAGGCAAACCACTGATGAAGTCCATATTTATCATATCCCATTTCCATAATGGAAGCTCAATATACTAGTTAGGCCCCAGGCCTTTGATGATATGCTTTAACTTGTTGACAGTTGGGATATTTAACTACCATCCCTGCAATATCTTTTTTCATACCATTCCACCAATAGATCTGTCGAAGGTCCAGATACATCTTCATCACTCCAGGGTGAGCTGCATATCTAGAATAATGGGTCTGTGAAAGAATCTTTGTAGGGATCTCTCCAACAGCTGGTACACATAAGCGACCATGGTATCTAAGGACTCCATATCCAGTTAGCTCAAATAAACGTTGTTGCTTCTGTGGAATCTTTTTCCTCAAATTCCTAGGCTCAAGTTCTTCATGTTGCCGCCTTTTAACTTCAGTCACAATGGAAGATTCTGCCATATTTTGAACGACAACACCTTCCCCTCCTGCATCTACCAAGCGTACTTGCAAATTATCTAGCTAGCATAGGTCTTTAATTACAGCCTTATCAGCTTCACTATTGTAACACTCCGGAAAATGGTAGGTTGAACTATAGCCTAAACGTGAGGTTAAAAATTGTAAAATGACTCCCCAAAGATTAGTAGATCAATTAAGGTTAAAATGAGGCAAATTGAGTCTAGACCAAGGTGCAAGTGCCAAGGCAAAGGGGCCAACCCAAGGCCAAAGGCCTAGGCTGCCCCTTGCTAGGAGCTACTGCCCCAACCTTCACGAGGGGGACCATGACTTGTGATCCACTCCACGACTCATGAAGGTGTTCGTGAAGCCCCCTTAGTTGTTAGGAGATTTTGAACACCTTAAGAGAGCTACTGCCTAAGAGACCACAGACACCACCATGGGACGTGGTCCCCTTGACGAGGCATGGGGGTGCTTGTGAACTCGCTCGTGAAGATTATTGTGACACAAAATTATGGCCACCACTTTTCCTAGCTACTGCCTCAATTTCACGGCCATCACCACGGTCCGTGGTCTTGACCACGACCAAGGGAGGCTCTCGTTGTAACACCTCGAAAACCAGACCCAAAAAAAATGTAGAAATTTACCTAGTGCAGTGGACCACGACAGGTTCACGGACCGTGAAAGGGTCCACGATTCGTAGACCTGCCTGTGATCATGCCTTAGAAGTCATTAGGCCTAGCCTTCAGACCTCTAAATCCTAAGTGAGGACCACGAGGACCTTCACGGTCCGTGGTCTTCCACATGGACCATAGTGGCGTCCGTGAAGGCCTTTCCAGTGAGTTCCCTAGCTAGACCCTCAGCCAAAGTGAAGACCACAAATGACTTGACGGTCCGTGGTCCTTCACACGGGCCATGGGAGAGCCCGTGGGGACTTAACCAGTAGACCCCTAGGACTTAGCCTCCAGACAACAACCCAAGTGAAGACTATAGACGACGTCACGGTCCGTGGTACTTCACACGAGCCATGGTAATGCCTATGAAGCAGATCCCTAAGATTTCAGTATAAGTGTAAGAGCACGACCGACTTCACGGTCCGTGGTCCCTTTCACGGTCCGTGAAGGTGGCCGTGGTCAGCCCGTCTGCAGTTTAAGTCAGGGTTATTTCGGTCTTTTCTTTCTTCGTTAGACTTTTAAACCTCGTCGTTTTAACCCTAAATTTTGTGCTTTTTGTCAGTTTTAGCCTAGAAACATAACTAGAACTTACCTATGTCAAATCATTAATAAAAACTTAGAAAATTAGAAGCGGAAGAGGAGAAAGAGTTGACCAACCGTAGATTTAAGAACGCAACAAGTTTTCATTAGTTTCATCCCTGAAATCGAAAGATTTCTCCGTGGGATTCGTCACCAGGTATGTGGGATTTCACTAGTGGCAGCCTTTCGCCCATTAGGTCCCTAATTTTCAAACAGATTCTTGATTCCCTCAATATCATCTAGACCTAGGGTTTCTTGAATGTTAGAATTGTTGGGTTTTAGCTGTTAGAATGATCCAAATTATATTATTATGTTATTGCTCAATTTATTGTATGAATTCCAGAACCCTAGCTATGTATTTCTTTAGTTCTTGAATTACACTTGCTAGGTCAGATATTTCAGTTATTCTAGATATACGTGCCTCAGTATATCGATGTGTCGTTATTAGATTATGATTGCACATTCTCAGTTTGCATGTTTGTTTGAGCTATTCAGTATATTACAAAACATCAGTCATAAATGTATTAATCACTTAATCTATTGGGAGTAGCATAATACCGAGTTGGACTAGGGTTTAGCGTACCCAAATAGTCCCAGAACTACTAGCCACGTAGGTTGTAAGTCCCCTATGTAGGCATTATTTCAGTGATCATGCTAGCATGCCTCTATACCTTTGGTCGGGTATATTGGGTCCTCTCAATGAGGCATATATATCGGACTCCACATTTAGCTGATGTTATTTTATTATCGATTATTAGTAGCTCCCACATTCCAGTCTAATTCTATTGCATTGACCATTTCAGTACAGTCAGTATTTTAGTTTTAGTATGTTATGAACTTGGTCTTTGCATTCAAATAGTTCAGTATTCAGCATGTATATCATGTCCAGATTATATCATCGCTTATTTGCCTTGTTCAGTTATATGTTATTTTAGATTTATTCTATCCTGCATGCTCAGTATCTTTCAAGTACTGACGCATATATTGCACTACATCTTCTGTTAATGTAGGTTCAGGTCCCCAGCAATCAGATCACACTTATATCGGTCCCCGATCTTCAGTCATTAGCATCAGTGGTGAGTTCTCATTCTTCGAGGACTAGTGACATGTTTTATGTTTATCGCTTTTAGTCTTTTAGTTTCTGTTTTGCTAGATCTAGTTGGGGCATGTCCCAACATTTCTAGTAAATTTTGAGGATTATTTCAAACATAGTTAGATTCTGCTTAGTCATTTGAGTTTGATATTTCTTTTGTATTAAAACTCTCAATTTATCTTATATTCAGATTAGTATATGGGTATTCCACATCATTTTTATTTTCATGATTTAAGTTCCGCAACAATTTTTATTATTCAGTTTATCTTTAGTATATTCATGTCATGCCAACAGGGTTAGCTTGGGGTCACTTGTGATCCTAGGTCCTGTGTCCGTGTCTCGGGGGTAGCTCGGGGCATGAAAACCTTGGTATCAAAGCACTAGGTTTAAGTGTCCTAGGGTGTCTGAAAATCCACACTAAGTAGATTCTTTTTCATAGGTGTGATGTGCACCACATCTAATGAAAATGAGGCAGCAAGGTGTTTTAGGAAAATACTCATTTTCTTATTACTCTTATCGTACGTAAGGTATGATCTAATTCTATTCTAACTCGACGTTCTACGTTTCAGTGATCATGCTTCCTCATAGAGCTAACGCTAGGAATTCAAACGCAGCTCCTCCAGTCCCAGATCAGGAAGTTTCTAATGCAGAATTCTGGAATGCTATTAAGATGTTGGCTCAGAGTGTGGCCTACCAGAATAATCAGCGGGTTCCAGTTTAGGCAAATGCGAATGTTGGGTTAGCTGCAACTAGAGTGTGAGACTTTGTTAGGATGAATCCACCAGAGTTTTTAGGATCACAAGCTGGAGAAGAACCCCAAAACTTCATTGATGAGGTTAAGAAGATCTTTGAAGTGATGCAGGTCGCTGGGAATGATAGGATTGAGTTTGCATCGTATCAACTTAAGGATGTAGCTCATATCTGGTATACTCATTGGAAGGAGAATAGGGGTACAGATGTAGCTCCTATTACTTGGGATTGTTTTAGTGAAACCTTTCTGGATAGGTTTTTGCCCATAGAGTTGAGAGAAGCCAAGGCCCAGGAATTTATGAACTTAAGGTAGGGTAACATGATGGTCCAAGAGTATGGGCTCAATTTTAACCAACTCTCCAGGTATGCTCCTCACATGGTTGCTGATTCCAGGGCTCAAATGAATAAGTTTTTGTATGGAGTGTCAGACTTGGTGGAAACAGAGTGCAAAAATGCTATATTGTTGGGAGACATGAACATCTCTAGGCTCAAGACTCATGCTCAGTAGGTTGAGGGTGATAAGCTATGGGAACAGGCTAAGGAGAATAAGAAAGCAAGAATAGGCAACTGTGACTATTCTCAACAGAAATCGGGTGGTGGAATCGCTCGCAGTTTCATCATAAGTCTTCAACTCTAGCCCCTTCATCAGTTAGTGTATGATCCTTCATGTTTGGTAATGATAAAAAAGGTAGGGCATAAGGCTCTAAGTCTCAGGGAAATGTGTCAGGTACCAAAACATACCCAACTTGCCCGAAATGTAGTAAGAACTATCCGAGCGAGTGTCTTGCAGGAAAGGAAGGAAGCTGTGGGTGTAGTCAGTCTGGTCATAGATTGAAGGATTGTCCTTCTAGACAGTGTCAAAAATGTAATAATGGTAGAGCTCAGTCCAAAACTTCAGCAGCGCCAGCAGGTCGCCCAACTCAGCAGGGTAAATCATCAAGTACAGGTGGCGGACAATGCCAGAACATGCTGTATGCTCTTCAGGCTCGCCAAGATTGTGAAGATTCTCCTGATGTAGTCACTGGTACATTACGAGTCTTTGATCTTGACATTATTGTTAGATCAAGAGGCTACTTTGTCATTTGTAACTCCTTTTATACCGGTCAAATTTAGCTTTAGTCCAGAAACTCCCTCAGAACCCTTCTTAATCTCTACTCCAGTTCGGTGATCCAGTCATAGCTAGACAGGTATACATAAATTGCCCTATCACAGTCTCCTGGAAAGTCACCTGAGCAGATCTTGTAGAGTTAGAAATGGTAGAATATGATATCATTCTAGGCATGGATTGGTTACATTCCCGTTATGCCTTAGTCAATTGTAGAACTAGGATTATTTGTTTTTAGTTTCGAGACGAACCAATCTTAGAATGAAAGGGTAGTACCTTAGCGCCTATGGGTCGATTCATTTCTTACCTTAAGGTCAGAAAGATGATCTCTAAGGGTTATCTCTATCATCTAGTTAGGGTTAAGGATTATAGCTCTGAATCCCCAACTCTTGAGTTAGTTCCAGTAGTCAATGAGTTCCCAGAAATGTTTCCACAAGATCTTCTTAGAGCTCCTGCCGATAGGGAAATCAACTTTGGAATTGATCTCCTTCCAGATACCCAGCCCATCTCTATTCCTCCTTACATAATGGCTCCAGCTGAGCTTAAGAAATTGAAAGAGCAGTTGGAAGACCTTCAAGATATGGGCTTTATCAGATCTAGTATTTCGCCATAGGGTGCACCAGTGTTGTTCGTAAAGAAGAAAGATGGTTCTCTCAGGATGTGTATTGACTATAGGCAGTTGAACAAAGTCATTATCAAGAATAAGTATCCCATCCCCTGGATTGATGACTTGTTTGACCAACTTCAGGGTGCTAGTCATTTCTCAAAGATAGACCTCAGATTGGGTTATCATCAGCTCAAAGTCAGAGATAGTGACATTCCGAAGACAGCCTTCAGGACTCGATATGGTCATTATGAATTTGTAGTTATTTCATTTGGACTAACCAATGCTCCTGCAGTTTTCATGGATTTGATGAACAGAGTGTTCAAGCAGTACTTGGACTTGTTCGTTATCGTCTTTATTAATGATATCCTAATTTACTGTAGGAATGAGGAAGAACATGCAATCATTTGAGAGTTGTTCTGCAAACTCTCAAGGATCACCAGTTATTTGCAAAATTTAACAAGTGCGAGTTTTGGTTACAATCAGTTGCTTTTCTTGTGCATATTGTGTCTAGTGAAGGAATTCAAGTAGATTCCCAGAAGATAGAAGCAGTGAAACAATGGCCCAGACCTACCTCTGCTACAAATATTAGAAGTTTCTTGGGTCTAGCAGGTTATTACAGAAGGTTCGTGAAAGGTTTTTCATCCATATCCTCACCATTGACTAGGTTGACTTAGAAGATGGTCATGTTTCGGTGGTCAGACGATTGTGAGAAAAGCTTCGCAGAATTGAAAACTAAGTTGACTACATCTCATGTGTTGACTCTGCCAAAGGGGGCAGACGGTTATGTGATCTATTGTGATGCTTCCAGAGTCGGCCTAGGTTGTGTATTGATGCAACGAGGTAAGGTTATAACTTATGCTTCTAGACAGCTTAAGGTTCATGAGAAGAACTACCCAACTCATGACCTCGAGTTCGCAGCAGTGGTGTTTGCACTTAAGATCTGGAGACATTACATGTATGGTGTTCATGTAGATGTGTTCACAGACCATAAGAGCCTTCAGTATGTGTTCACCTAGAAAGAGTTGAATCTTCGCCAGAGGAGATGGCTAGAGTTCCCTAAAGATTATGATATGAGTGTGCATTACCATTCTGGTAAGGCCAATCTAGTAGAAGATGCTTTTAGCAGATTATCCATGGGTAGTGTAGCACATGTTGAGGAAGAAAGAACAGAGCTAGCAAAGGATGTCCACATACTTGCTTGCCTAGGAGTTCGTCTTATGAGCATATCAGATGGTGGTGTAACGATTCAAAATTGGGCAGAATCTTCTTTGGTAGTGGAAGTTAAGGGAAAGCAAGACAGTGATCCAATATTGCTTGAGCTAAAAGGTGCAATCCACTAACAGAGGGTGGAGATTTTCTCCCAAGGGGGAGATGGTATGCTTCGATATCAGGGTCTACTATGTGTTCCTAAGGTGGGCGAGTTGAGACAACAGGTTCTTGCAGAAGCCCATAACTCCAGATATTCTATTCATCCAGGTGCCACTAAGATGTACCACGATCTGCGGGAAGTATATTGGTGGAATGGTATGAAAAGGTATATAGCAGATTTTGTGGCTAAGTGCCCCCAATTGCCAGCAAGTCGAGGTAGAACATCATAAAACATTAGGTATGACTCAAGAGATAGACATTCCTACTTGGAAATGGGAAGTGATTAACATGGACTTCATCACAGGTTTACCTCGTACTCGTAGACAACATGACTCCATTTGAGTGATAGTTGATAGAGTTACTAAGTCTTCATGCTTTCTGGTGGTCAAGACTACAGATTTGGCGGAGGACTACGCCAAGCTTTACATTAATGAGATTGTGAGGTTGCATGGGGTTCCTTTGTCTATCATCTCAGATAGAGGCCCTGAGTTTACCTCTTATTTCTGGAAGTCATTCCAGAAGGGTCTTGGTACTCAAGTTAACCTTAGCACAACATTTCATCCACAGATGGATGGGAAGGCAGAGCGTACCATTCAGACCTTAGAGGACATGTTGAGATCTTGTGTTATCGACTTTAAGGTTAGTTGGGATGATCACCTTCCTCTTATTGAGTTCGCCTACAACAATAGTTACCATTCCAGTATTCAGATGGCTCCTTATGAGGCATTGTATGGGCGTAGATGTAGATCTCTTGTTGGTTGGTTTGAAGTAGGAGAAGCAGCCTTGATAGGACCAGATTCAATTCATGAAGCTATGGAGAATGTGCAACTCATTAGAGATAGACTTAAGACAACTCAGAGTCGCCAAAAATCCTATGCAGATGTAAGGAGGAGGGAACTAGAGGTCCAAGTTGATGATTGGGTTTTCCTGAAAGTGTCACCTATGAAAGGGGTGATGAGATTTGGCAAGAAAGGAAAGCTCAGTCCTAGATTTGTAGGCCCTTACAAGATCTTGAAAAGGATTGGAAAAGTGGCTTATGAGTTGGAGTTGCCAGCAGATTTAGCAGCAGTGCATCCAGTCTTTCACATTTCACTATTGAAGAACTGTGTGGGTGATCCAGCATCCGTAGTGACATTAGAGAGTGTGGTTGTAAAGGATAGCCTTTATTATAAGGATGTACATATTGAGATTCTTGATCTTTAGGTTAGAAGGTTGAAAAACAAAGAAGTCGCTTTAGTCAAGGTTTGGTGGAGGAGTCAGTCCGTCGAGGGAGCTTCTTGGGAAGCAGAAGCAGCCATGAAGGCCAAGTATCCTCACCTCTTTTCTTCCGATTCCACTCCAACTTGAGGTAATAGTTCCTCTTCAGTATTTCAGTCATTCATGCATAAATTCAGACTTAGTATCATGTTCCTCCAGTCTGTTCTTGCTTTTTTAGCGTATTTGCATGTTTTGGAACTTAGTTCAGTTAGAAATTCATCCTCCAGTGTTTAGTGGTAGGGTTTGCAGCTACTTCCCTCCAATCCAGCTTATTTAGTCTTCATTCGAGGATGAATGATCCCAAGGGGGAGATATTGTAACACCTCGAAAACCAAACCCAAAAAAAAATGCAGAAATTTACCTGGTGCAGTGGACCACGGCAGGGTTCACGGATCGTGAAAGGGTCCACGGTCCGTAGACCTGCCCGTGGTCATGCCTTAGAAGTCATCAGGCCTAGCCTTCAAACCTCCAAATCCTAAGTGAGGACCACGAGGACTTTCACGGTCCGTGGTCCCCACATGGGCCGTAGTAGCGTCAGTGAAGGCCTTTCCAGTGAGTCCCATAGATAGTCCCTTCGGACCCTCAGCCTAAGTATAGACCATAGATGACTTCACGGTCTGTGGTCCTTTACACGGGCTGAGGGAGAGCCTGTGGGGACTTAACCAGTAGACCCCTAGGACTTAGCCTCCAGACCACAGCCCAAGTGAAGACCACAGACGACGTCACGGTCTGTGGTACTACACACGAATTGTGGTAACGCCCGTGAAGCAGATCCCTCAGATTTCAGTCTAAGTGTAAGATCACGACCGACTTCACGGTCCGTGGTCCCTTTCACGGTCCGTGAAGGTGGCCGTGGTCAGCCCATCTGCAGTTTAAGTCAGGGTTATTTCGGTCTTTTCCTTCTTCGTTATACTTTTAAACTTCATCATTTTAGACCTAAATTTAGTGATTTTGGTCTGTTTTAGCCTAGAAACATAACTAGAACTTACCTAAGTCAGCTAATTAATCAAAACTTAGAAAATTAGAAGCGGAAGATGAGAGAGAGTCGACCGACCCTAGCTCCAAGAACATATCAAATTTTCATCAGTTTCAGTCTCGAAATTGAAAGATTTCTCCGTGGGATTCGTCACCAGGTATGTGGGATTTCACTAGTGGGTGCCTTTCGCCCATTAGGTCCCTAGTTTTCAGTCTGATTCTTGATTCCCTCAATATCATCTAGACCTAGGGTTTCTTGAATATTAGAATTGTTGATTTTTAGCTGTTATAATGATCCAAATTAGATTATTATGTTATTATTCAGTTTATTGCATGAATTCCAGAACCCTAGCTATATATTTACTTAGTTCTTGAATTAAACTTGCTAGGTCAAATATTTCAGTTAATTCAGTTATTCCGGATATACATGCCTCATTATATCAATGTGTCGTTATCAGATTATGATCGTACATTCTCAGTTTGCATGTCAGTTTGAGCTATCTAGTATATTACAGAACCTCAGTCAGGAATGTATTAATCACTTAATCTATTGGGAGTAGCATAATACCGAGTTGGACTAGGGTTCAGCGTACCCAAATAGTCCCAGAACTACTAGCCACATAGATTGTAAGTCCCCTCTATGGGCATCATTTCAGTGATTACGCTAGCATGCCTCTATACCTTTGGCCGGGTTATTAGTAGGTCCCACATTCCAGTCAGACTCTATTGCATTGACCATTTCAGTACAATCAGTATTTTAGTTTTAGCATGTTATGAACTTGGTCTTTGCATTCAGATAGTTCAGTATTCCGCATCTATATCATGTCCAGATTAAATCACTGCTTATTTTCCTTGTTCAGTTATATGTTATTTCAGCTTTATTCTATCCTGCATGCTCAGTACCTTTCAAGTACTGACACATATATTGCGTTACATCTTTTTGTGATGTAGGTTCAGGTCCCCAGCAGTCAGATCATGGTTAGATAGGTCTCTCATCTTCAATCAACAGCATCAGTGGTGAGTCCTCATTCTTCGAGGACTAGTGAAATGTTTTATGTTTATTGCTTTTAGTCTTTTAATTTCAGTTTTGCTAGATCTAGTTGGGGCAATGTCCCAACATTTCTAGTAAGTTTAGAGGCTTATTTCAGACATAGTTAGATTCAGCTTAGTAATTGAGTTTGATATTTCTTTTGTATTAAAATTCTCAGTTTATCATATATTCAGATTAGTATATGGGCATTCCCTATCATTTTCATTTTCATGATTTAAGTTTCGCAACAGTTTTTATAATTCAGTTTATCTTTAGTATGCACATGTCATGCCAGGAGGGTTAGCATGGGGTCACTTGTGATCCTAGGTCCCATGTCTGCATCTTGGGGGTAGCTCGGGGCGTGACACTCGTGAAGTTGCCTTAGGCAAATAGCCAAATGGCCTCAAGTGGCAAGGCCACTACCTCAACTCCACGGGCATGACCACGTGCCGTGTCCACTTCATGAGCCATGAAGAGGCCTGTGGAAATGACTTGGGCGATTGAAATTTTGACTAAAAAATGGAGGCCACTGCTTCACCTTCACGAGCAGGACCACGGGTCATGGTCCTTACCACGGATCGTGAAGGTGGCCTTGGTGCTTGGGCGTGAGTTTTAAGTGAGGGTTAAACAAGTCTTTTCCTATTTCAGTCCAATTAAGTGAGGGGTGTTTTGGGTATTGTAGGGGGTGGTTTATATATTGTTTTAAGGTCAATTTCACCCATTTTCAGGTCATAAACTCAAACACCCAAATAATTCCCCAAATCCCTCTTCTCTCCAATATTTCTCTCTCTATAGTTCCCCCATTGAAGAACACCAAGAACTTGAAGGTTAGGGCTCAAGAATCCATCTTCTCAACTCCAAATCGTGCGCAAAGCTTCAATTAAGGTGTGGGGACCTTTATTCATGGAACACTTTTATCCATGAAGCCCTTTAAACTCTAATTTTCAAAATTGGTATATTGTTAAAAAACTAGGGTTTCTATTCTAGCCATGTGTTCTTTCTAAAAATGATTTCATTATGTTTATTGTCATATATTATGGATGAATTGATGTTTAATGGTGATTTTTATTATAAAATTCCCCATGAACCCATGTGTTACCCCATGACCCAAATTTCATGAATTGTGATGGGTTTATAAATGCAAGATGAAGATTATGAATTGTATCTATGTTAAATTAGTTATTGAATCTTTTTTATTCATGCTTAAAGTAGTATTTCTAAGTGTGATTATGAGACTTGGTTCATGACCCTTGAAGGGGGTAAATTGTGAAGGTTAGTTCATGATTGATGAAAGTTGTATTTTAACTTATAATTCACTTGAAAGGTAAAGATCTTATCACTATTGTGTAAATTGAGATATTGTTGAAAGGTCAATTCTCCCTTTACCCATTACACATATTCATGTATGACTTCTCTAGGATGGTGATAACATTGTTGTTTGATCGAAAGGTTATTTCTCATGAAAAACACTATGAATGTAATGTGAAAGTTCTACTCATATGTTGATGACGATTCTAAGGTTGAAAGCACATTCTCACCTTTAATGAATCTATGAGCTATTATGATGAATTGTATTGAATGAAGGGTAGAGCACTACTTCACACATGTAAATGCAATTTGAGACTAATTATGTATAATTTGGTAAATAATGCTTAGCACCGAGTGGATATGGACAATGAGGTAAAGGCCCTTCCACCAATGCAATAGGTTGGGTCATCCAAGTGAACTCATGAGATGGAAGCCCCTCCGGCAATGCAATAGGGTGGGTTTCTAGAAGCAATCTCCATATCCCATAACTGTGTGCCAACATAGGACTTTATCGAGTGGATCCACCTTAAGGCTAAACATGTTAGTTATACCTTAGGCAAGTAGGATGCCTTATTTCGGTGTGGGATTACACGACACCGGATTGCATGTAGATCACATGGTTTATGTCGGTTATAGTTATTCTTCCCTATATGACCAGATAATGAATGAGACATGAACTAAACTATGACTTTTTGGTGAGTTTACTTAGTAGGAGTGGGGGTATGGGACTTCACTTCCACATTGCACCAGTAGAATTAGTAGGATGTTATGGGACGGTTCTTTTATGTTATGATGAGATGTGAATGTATGCATTTATGTTGAATGGATAGTTTTTGTGGTGGGCTTTCCTTATGTTCAAGTAAAGTACATGACTATTTCCTTATTGATGACTATTGATTATGATGAGGTCTAAAGATGATATGTATGACTAAGGTAGCTTCTAAGGAGTACTTGTTATGGTTGGTATTATGGGATGCCAACCATACATTGCACAAGTGTTCCTTAGGGGTTGCTATGGTATTGATGTTACTATGTTGTGAATATAAATGTCATTATGGCTTGTTTTTGACATTGAAAAAGTTGTTGGTTTCCAAAGTTGGTAAATACATTCTTTTCAAATAAAATGTCCTTTGTATCATGTTTTAAGGATTTTATGCATGTTTCCATACTTAGTACAATTTTGTGCTAACCCCTTCTTCCTTCTACATCTTAATGAGTGTAGGTTCCGGCTAGGTGACTTTCACTCTCCTTTTGAACAAGACTTGGATTTCTTATCTCCAAGTTGTGGTGAGTTCTCAAGTTCGAGGACAGGATTTCCTATTTCTTAGTTTCATTTTGTATCTCGTATATTCAGACTTTTGTTGACGTAAAGGGCTAAGTCCCAAAACTTTGTATTCCTATGTTTAGATGGTAAATGAGACAGTCTAGATTTCTTATGATTTTCTGTTATGAAAAGTGAAGTTGAACTTCGATTGTAAAGTTTTAAATTTTTCTGCATTATTTCTATGTCTTATGTAATGATGATGCTAGAGGCTTGTATGAGACCCCTTCGAGGTCAAGTACGCCGTGTCGCATCTAGGGGCTTGCCTTGGGTCATGACAAATATGACTTAAACTACCCATGGACTTCTAACTAAGCGCATCAGCACAAACATTAGCTTTTCCAGAATGATATAAACTGTTAACATCGTAATCCTTTAATAATTCTAGCCATATACTTTTTCGTACATTCAACTCTCTCTACTTAAGTTAATACTGATGGCTCTGGTGATCGGTGAAAATATCTATATGAACCCCGTATAGATAATGTCGCCAAATTATTAGGGCAAAGACAACTGCAGCCAACTCAAGATCGTGTGTAGGATAATTCTGCTCATGCTTCTGAAACTTTCTAGAGGCATATGCAATAGCCTTACAATGTTGCATAAGAACTCAACCTAGGCCAATTTTTGAGGCATCAAAATAAACAACATTGCCCTTATTACCATCTGGAAGAGTTAGGATATGTACGGTGGTAAGCCTTTTTTTTAGTTCTTGAAAGCTCTATTCGAATGCCTTGGTCCACTGAAACTTAGTTGCCTTATATGTCAATTTTGTCAGTGCTGCAGAGATAGAAGAGAATCCCTCCACAAACCTTCGGTAATACCTTACCAAGCCTAAAAACTTGCGAACCTCCATTGGATTCAAGGGCCTCGGCCAAGTCATCAATGCTTCAATCTTTTGTCCATCAACCTTAATACCCTCACTTGTAATAACATGACCAAGAAAAGCTACTGAAGTAAGCCAAAACTCACATTTAGAGAATTTAGCATATAACCTGCAATCTTAGAGAGTCTGCAATAGAGCTCGCAAGTGATCTGCATGCTCATCTTCCGATCGTGAATATATAAGAATGTCATCAATAAACACAATCACAAATTCATCAAAAAATGGTTTGAAGACCCGATTCATAAGATCCATAAAGGCTGTTGAGGCATTTGTAAGCCCGAAAGACATGACAAGGAATTCAAAATAGCCATAACTCTTCCTCAATGTTGTTTTTGGGATATCAAGTTCCCTGACTCGCATGGTGCCCAGACTGCAAGTCAATCTTGGAAAAGCATTTGGCACCTTGTAACTAGTCAATTAAGTCATGAATCTGCGAAAGAGGATATTTATTCTTAATAGTGACTTTATTTAGTTAACTATAGTCAATACACATCCGTAATGAGCCATCTTTATTTCGAACAAAGAGCACTGGAGCACCCCATGGGGAAGTACTTGGCCTTATAAAGTCTTTATCGAGCAAGTCCTTCAGTTGTTCCTTCAATTCTTTTAGCTCTACAGGTGCCATTCTATAGGGAGGAATCAATATAGGCTGCGTATCATGAAGAAAGTCTATAGCGAAATCAATTTCCCTTTATGGGGAATTCCTAGAAGATCATCAGGGAATACCATTGGAAATTCATTCACGATTGGAATTGACGGAAGAGTCATGGGCTCCTTATTAGTATCTTATACATGAACGATGTGGTAGATATAACCTTTAGCAATCAACTTTCGAGCCCTAAGATATGAAATAAACTTACCCTTATGTGTGGCTGCATTACCCTTCCACTTAAGGACTGGCTCACCTAGAAACTAAAATCTAACTATCTTTGCACGACAATCAATATTAGAATAGCAAGCTGCCGATCAATCCATACCCATGATAACATCAAAATGTAGCATAATAAACTCAACTAAATCAGCGGGGTTTGGATGATCATTAATTAACACTGTACAACCTCGATAGACACGACTAGCTAAAATAGAGTCGCCAACCTCTATAGACACCTTAACTAGTTGTGGCAACAAATTAGATTTCATGTCAATCTTACTTGTAATAAATAGAGTAATATATGAAAATGTAGAGCCAAGGTCTATCAATGAATGAACAACTTGAAAAGATATCACCAATATACCTATGAAAACATCAGGGATGCCTATGAATCCTGTCAGCATGTGAGTGCATAAAAACAGTTCTAGCTATCCCTCAAACTTGGGTCTCCTCCACCTCTCCCTCTAACATGACCCTAATTAGAGTGTGGTCCTGGTCGTAGGGCATGTACTGAGGGTGAAGAGGCTATTGTGGATCCTGAAGGCTAAGCTAGATCACTTCTACTCAACCTTGGGCACCGACTAATAAAATGTCATGTCTACTCGCAATGATAACATGCACCTGTTTACCCTGCCCAATGTGTGGCTTACCGCATTATGTACAATGAGGAATGGGATTCTTATTTGTATGGAACAATCCTATCGACGACCCTCAGGCTGGCCTGAGCTCTGACCTGGTTTCGACTGACTATAACGATCAAACCTCGGTCCCGCACCTGTAGTGAGATACTACCCGCTAGCCGAGGTGTATATCGATGGAATGGGGGCCTAAAATCACCATGTGGCTCCCTATAAAGACCTCATAGTATGGGCCTTCTTACTCTACTCCCTATCCCTGCGGGTATCACGAATCTGTTGAATACGGTCCTCTGTAGTCTGAGAGAAAGCCTGTATGCGAGAAATATCTACATCATGTGACAGGGATGCTACCGTGCAATCTTGGATCAGATGATCTGCCAAACCATCAACATAACAATGAATTTTGGTTCTCATGGTACGTACAATATCTAGTGCATATCTCGCCAGAGAATTAAACATGTGGCTATAATCCCTCACATTCATGGTTCTTTATTTCAAATTGATAAACTGTTCAAGGAGGGCCTCTCAAACTTTTTATGGCAAATAGTGAGCAAGAAAGGCCTCAAAGAAGTCCTCCCACTCTGCTGGCAGAGCTTCAGGTCCTCTAGATCTCTCCCAGGCCTCATACCAAAGGATGGCTATATCACGTAGACGAAAAGAAGCCAACTCCACAGCCTCTTTAACGGAGGCATGCGTCACCCTTAATACTCTATATATATAGTCTATAAATTCCTATGGAACCTAAGTAGACTAGATCCTGTAAATAATGGAGTGGCCAAATAAAGAATCCCTCGTACCTTCGAACTTTCTCACCGGTCTCTTTGAGTATGTACAACTGAATCAAGTTGTCACTCATGAATAGAAACCATCCTAGTCATCAACTAAACTGCCTCCTTCATCCCTTGCTCCCAGTCTCTGGTGGAGGAACAATAGGTACTGGAGGTTGTATGTCCTTAACTTCCTTAGGTACCAATGCAACTGGTGAGGTTGGGGTACTGCATCTCCTAGGGCTTTAACAAGTGTTGGGGAGGCTATTACTAAGGGTACTGGAGATTCACTCTTTGCCGTTGAGGGAAATCTATCCCTTTGACCCGGTGGGGAACAAGTAGTTCCTTCCCTTGGATCCATACCTATCTCTCCATATACCATAACCGTAGCGAGTGTATCGTGTTAGATATGAAACATAAATCACGATTTAGATTTCAAATGTTCTTATACTTTTGCACTATAGCATGATATATCAATTCAATGAAATATAATCATTCCTAAATGAGCTGTAGCCTCTTGATTATAAGTGTGGTGCACAACACACCCATAAACAAGACTCTACTAGACACGGCTTGTGGACCCTCGGGATACGGAGAGCAAGTTTGTCACACCCCAAAATAGGGGGCATAACTGGCACTTGATACTTATTAGATCGAGTGACCCACTAAAACATACTAGCTAACCAAACTGCGAGACAAAAAGATTGGGCAGTACAACCTCTAAAAAGTGAATCCTGGACCCTGAAGGTCATGACCTCAATGAGAATAAACCATACAAACAATGGTAGATAAGCCAAAAAAATAAAGATGTACAATCTAGCCGGCGAGGCCACAACTGAAGACATACCTACTTACATCGCTTATATATACATGCCAAGTCTATGGGCAGGAGATTGAAACATACAAAACAAAACCTTGCATATTGTGTGCATAATAGCCTCTATCAGTGACATAAGCACTGTCAGGACAAGTCCCTGTTTATACCCAAACTGTACAATAAAAGAAAAACTTCCTTTGATAGCCCCAGGATAAGATGGAGCTTACCAACTCACACATAAACCTGAATCCTAGCGGGTGGGTCGATGAGAATCCCTGCCTGAACCTGCTCGCATGAAACAAAAAACAGCATCCCTAGGCAATGGGATGTTAGTACAAATAAAAATGTACTGGTATGTAAAGCGTAAAGTAGAATCATAAATAGTTACTATAAAAAGGGTAATACAAATACCACCTTAAACTGAAACTCAAATAATGTGGCCTGTTAGATAAGAAACATAAATCACGATTTAGATTTCAAATGTTCTTATACTTTTGAAATAAATCATGATCAATCAGTTTAATGAAATGTAACCATTCCTAAATACCCTGTAGCCTCTTGATTATACGTGTGGTGCACAACACAACCATAAAGAAGACTCCACTAGATATGGCTTGTGGACCCCTGGGATACGACTTGCTTTGATACCAAGTTTTTCACACCCCGAAATAGAGGGCGTAAGTGGCACTCGATTACCTATTAGATCGAGTGACCCACTAAAACATACTAGCTAACCAAACTATGAGACAAAAAGATCGGGCAGCACAACCTCTAAAAAGTGAAGCTTGGACCTTGAAAGTCATGACCTGAATGATAATAAACCATACAAACAATGGTAGAAAACCTAAAAAAATAAAGATGTACTATCTAGCCGGCGAGGCGACAACTGAAGACATACCTACTTACACACACATATATATATACATGCCAAGTCTATGGTCTGAAGATTGAAACATACAAAAGGAAACCCTGAATATTGTGTGCACAATAGCCTCTATGAGTGACATAAGCATTGTCGGGATAAGGCCCCGACTATATCAAAACTTTACAACAAAAGAAAACCTCCTCTGATAGCCCCAGGATAAAATGGAGCTTACCAACTCATAGATGAACCTGAACCCTAGTCGGTGGGTCGATCAGAATCCATGCCTGAACCTGAACACATGAAACAAAAAGTAGCGTCTCCAGGCAATGTGGCGTCAGTACGAATAAAAATATACTCGTATGTAAAGTGGAAAGTAGAATCATAAATAGTTACTGTAAAAGGGTAATAGAGATACCACCTGAAACTGAAACTCAAATAATCTCCCTGGCCTACAGTTGGCTACCTACTATTTAAATATGCATGGTATGCTCGTATAATCGAATGTCATGAATACATATATATAGATGCAAATGCATAACATACTCTACCAAATACTAGTAATTGTGGTGCTTCACGGTAGCTAACCGACATCATCTATGCCAACCTGTGGCCATCGGTGTGTCATACATATAAATATAGGCAATAGCCCCCATACCTCCCGGTTATAGCTCGAGAGTACAATGCATAACATGTCATGTCATGGATATATAACACCTATATGTTACCATTGTCATGTTGCCAATCTTGGCCCGTTTGTAGTCTTGTTCTCATAACCCCACAATCACTTTTGTATAACATGTAACCATCTCATGGAACCTCATATGTTCTTCCAAATAAGCTTGAAATGTTAACTCAAATTTAAGAAAGACAACCTAACCTTGCAGATATTCATAACAAGGTTAAGGTGATTTACTTAGATCCTAATTTGGTTCCTAGATAATTTATAAAAGGAGTATTTCAAAAGTCAAGTGTTCTAATAGTTTAACCATTTAAGTTATTTATGATAGTTTTGAAAATTGTCAGTTAATTTAAATATTTTTCATAATAACTTTAGTGGGGAAAGAGGGCTGGTTACAAGTAATAAGGGTCTCCTACAATTTTTTAAGTCACATCACCCAAAGAAGAATAAGAATTAATACATGCGGACATATAATCAAGGAAATCGATAAAATGACATGTAGATGTCGAATACTCTATTTATCCGAAAGAGTGGAATATCAAAATAATAGAATGACGAAAATAATTCAGTTGAGATCCCAATGTCTTTCACTAAAGGTCTTTCTAGCAAGAGAATAGCAAAATATCACATTCGGCGTTTTAGGAATTTCCCAGGAGTGGTGCTAAAATGAGGGACGGAGCTTAGCCTTAACATACCTTTCCAATAAATGCTCGAATGGCTGTAGTTTCTTCACAAAAGTTGTTCCTTATGTCCTAAGCTTCACAAACACTATATATATACAGCTGGTACGCACCTATAAACAATTCATAGTTGAGCTTAAATTGGCAGATTTGCCATATGACATCAACTTGACAAAACGTCCATAGAACTTCATTAAAACAATCATAAAAGATTCCCGAGATTATTACCTTAGTTAACCATGTATAAACCTTGAAGAAACACCAATAACTACCAATTTATATCTTCAAAAACTAGCTCCAAACGCAGCTATTAGAAGGGGAAATGATTGTAATGTTTAGAGATCACGTTTCTAGGCACGGGGGCAACCTTTATAATGGTAGAAATCTTCAAAAACTAACATTTATCATTCAAGACTTTCTTTATGGTTAGGGATTGAAAAGAAATGTTTTTTTTTGGCTTAAAACTTCGAGTAAGATGACATACCACATTTTTTACCCGACCAGGATGGCGACCCGGATTCTGCCCCGGCAGTCTGCGGTAAAACCCTCATAACTTCTTACTCCGATGTCGGTTCGATACGGGGTTTTTTGGTTTGAAAACTAGACTCATAGGCCTATGATTTTATAGATCATGGGTCTTCTAAATCTTTATATATTGGGAGAAAACATCTAAGATATTTGACCAAAGTTAAGAGAATATTATCAGAGAAACTTCGATAACTTTTGCCGACCTTAGTTTCGCTAATTTTCTTGACTTCAAAACTTAACATACGGCCCTTGTGCTACTATAATACCTCATAACACACTATTCTTAGCATGTTATACACTCAGGCTTATCCACAAAGTATGGGACAATTTAAACCTTTCAAACGGGAGAAGTTCTACTCGAGCCATTTCTTTAATCATGAACTTTGTTTGAGGGGTCCCTTTGACCTAAAACTTTAGTTTAGTTCATTGATATTGCCACCCATTTTCAATCTTAATATCCAATGTACGATACCAAGTCATATACACCTCATATAACCATGCCAAACTACGCCATACATATTATGAAAGAATAGAGAAAAAGTAGGGGATCTTACAATTCCCACGTAATAGTTATCAATCATATTCATCTTATCTTTAAGGGATATGGGTAATCACCTCTTGGCTATTAATATGGGTACATGGGTAATCGCATCTTATCTCACCATTAGATGAGATGGGTAATTGCCTTTTGCCTCATCATTAGAATAGCTCCTTAACTTTGATTCATTTAAGGTGAAAAGACCTTTCAACCTTAGAATCCTGTATATGAGAAATCCTTTCACATTCGTGCATTGAGTAATTATATGAGAAATACTTTCACAACAAGTAACAACAACAATCAACATTTATGCTTTAACTCTCAAAGCAACATACATCTTATTTTATCATCTCATAAGAACATGCATATTTCCATAATCCACCTTTCATAGTTCAAAACCCACTTTCAATCATGAAAATCTTTGAAAACATGGGTTTAACATGGGTTCATGGGATTCATCATAAAAACATGTAATCTTCTTAATTCATGCATAATACTTTATAAACAATCAATTATATCAATATTGAAAGAAACCCATAACATAGAAGAAAACCCTAACTTCAATTGGGAATTTCTAACTTCAAAATTTGGGAATTGAGGAACTCTATGAAGGAAAGGGATCCATAGATGAAGAATATCATACCTTAGAGTTCAAAGCCCACAAGCAGTGGTGAATTGGAGACTTGGCTTCAAACCCTAGGCTTCTTCTTCAAGATTTTAAAGAGAGAAATATTTGGGGAAGAACTTTTATCAACTTTTAAAATTTGATAGAATGAATTCAATTAAGGAAATTTGGGGGTAAAACTTTTATATAGGGTTTCTAAAAGAGGGTAAAACGGCATGGTATTGAATTAAAATAACTAGGAAAATACCCAAAAGCCCTTATATAAAACCTCATATTCCAAAAGAAGGAAATTTTAGTTTTTCCAAAAATCTGGTGCCAGCACAAATGGAGCCATCGACGGCCTGTAGGTTGGACCACAGATTGTAGGTCGGACTGCTGTTGGCAAGATAAAATTGAGTTGAATTATCTAGTCCCTGTACTTTTTTATGGTTCACCAGGAGGGTTTGTTGTCCTATCCACAAGTCGTAAGTAGGTCCTCGTAGCTGAGTCCAAGACATAGAGAAATTTTAGAGTCAAAATTTGAGACCCATGACTGAGATAGATGGCCCGTAGATGGACCCATGAACTGTACATGGGCCTATCATTGGGAGTCCAAAATTAGTGGTTTCTGAACCCATCCACAGACCTTGGGTCTCTATCATCGATGAAGCCCAGTAGTTATTTTAAAGGGCTTCTTGGTCTTTTTCCTAATCATTTTAAATCAATACCATGTCATTTTACCATTTACCCAAAGCCCTATATAAAGTTTTTTACCCCCAAAATTGTCAAATTCAATTCATTCTCTCAATTTCTCAAAAGAACAAGAAGTTCATCCACCTCAAATATTTCTCCCTCTAGAAAAAGGAGTCAACTTAGGGTTTCAAGATCAAGTCTCCAATTCACTATTGCTTGTGGGTTTTAAATTCCAAAGTAATATAGCCTTCATCTATGGAGCTCTTTCCTTCCTAAAGTTTCTAAATTCTCCAATTTTCAAGTTAGAAATCACCAATTGAAGTTAGGTTTTCTTTTATGTCATGGGTTCCTTCCAATATTGATATTTGAAAGTGTAAGAAAGTATACATCTGTATTTATAAAAAGAGATGTTCCTTAAATATAAACCAAGTCATTAAACTCATGTCATCTATATAGATTTGATTTCTAAAATTTAAAAAAAAATGGTAATATTTATAAATATTAAAATAGTATTTTTTTTATTAGAAGGAGGTCGAGAGCTTCTAATTTTACTCCACCCTTGCTTCAACTAAAAAATACAAATCCATCCATTAATAGGAAATTAGATTCAAATTAAGCTGAAAAAATCCATCAATTGAAAAGAAATTATACTCAATTCAAGTTGAAAAACGTAAATCTGTCAATTACGAAGAAACTAGACTCAAATCAAGCTAAACTACAGATCCATCAATTAAAAAGAAACTAGACTCAAAACAAATAGAAAAAACAGATTTAGCAATTAAAAAGAAATTAGGCTCAAATTTAGTTGAAAAACACAGATTCATCAATTAAAAAGAAACTAGGCTCAAATTAAGCTGAAAAACACAGATCCATCAATTAAACTGAAACTAGACTCAAATCAAGTTGAAAACTACAGATCCATCATTTTAAAAGAAACTATGCTCAAATCAAGCTGAAAAGCCATGAAACCATCAATTAAAAAGAAATTAAGCTCAAATCAAGCTAAACAAACATAGATTATCAATTAAAAAGAAATTAGGCTCAAATCAAGATGAAAAATATAGATCCATCAATTACAAAGAAATTAGGCTCAAATCAAGCTGAAAAACCACAAATCCATCAATTAAAAAGAAATTAGGCTCAAATCAAGCTGGAAAAAACATAGATCCATCAATTAAAAAGAAACCAGACTCTATTCAAACAAAGAAGGAAGAGAAACACTTACATAGAGATAACCAACAGGTACCCAAGATAGCAACCCTCTATAAACTTCTTGGTATACACTACAATCCACTTCACAGAACTAAACATCTAGATAGGATAAAGGAATGAACAGAAGGACCTTTCAATCTAGGGTTACAAATATGAAAATTAGTTAAGAAGAGAAGGATAAAAATCTTACTTCGACAAGTTGAGAAACAACGGCGCACACCAAAGAGGGTCATGAGTGTTGATCACCCAAAGAAGAATATGAACAAGATTGGTATTGTGGAACCTCATCGCCATCAACTTATTCAGTAGAGAGAGGAAGTTGAGAAGAGAAATGTTGAATCTCCTACTAAAAATCCTAGTAATATAGTAGTCCAAATAGCAATAGGTCTTTTTCTTGGACCAGGTCATTTTGTCTTAGGTTTTTTTTGTGTGTTTTCACTCTTAATGTTTCTGCTTTTTGGGCTTGCTAGAGCCCAAACAATTTTTTTTGTTTTTATTTTTAGTAAAAACGAGCCCCATATCCAACTTTATCGAAATAAATATTGTGGAATCAATAGTTTTTTTTTCTAATTAGCCTTAAAGATAGAAAAAGTAAACTAGTAAATATTTATCCCTAAATGTAGTTGTATATCATATTTTCTTAATATGGTATCTACTCTACATGTTTATTTCTCTTTATTAATAAAAAAAATTATTAGAAAATTTGTACACATAAATGCAACAACACCAAACTATTGGAATTTACTTGTACACAAGTTATTAATTAGGTTTTTTAATTTACCTATCACATTTAAAGTGTTACACTATTTTGTTATAGTTAAAATAATTTACTATAACAATTTTTTATTCTAATTTACCAGGTAGAACGAAGTATAGACCAACTAGTGTATGATTATTCGATTTCAAAATGATATTAAGAGCTCAGTAAAATTGACCACTTATAAATTAACAACATGTAGGTGTAAGTGTGAAAATTAATTTTATAAATTAAATTTTACAAGTTTAGATAGACATAATTAAACTGATGACAAGTAGTTGACGTATTTGACAAAACAGATTTATAAGTTGTTGTACTGCTAAATGACTGAAATACCTTAAATATTTTATCAAAAAATTATACATCAAAATTTAATCTTAAAACAAAAAAAAAAAAAAAAAAAAGAACAACCAATACAAATTAATAAAGAAAAAGTTAAGTATTTTATTTTGCAAAAAATTTTTTTTGAATTAGGAAAATACTAAGGGTAAATTAGTAAAAAAACTTGTTAAAAAAATTTTCTTATCATATATATATATATATACACTAAAAGGAGAAGGCTCCAACAAACATAGTTGAATTACAATTTTGTTTCTACAATAAATAAAAATATGATAAAACTATCTAATTGAATATGAAATACTAATATTTTAATTATCTTGGAATACAAACGAAATAAATCAAAAGTTACCAAAATCTTTGTTTCCTTCATTTATCAACAATTTATGGTCTTGTAAACGTTGCCAAACACTTTATTTTCCTTCCTTTGTCAATTAAATCTGATAGTCACTTATATCAAATTCTGCTCATTAAGCAATCTTTTATATAAATATACTAAAAGTAGGAGGCTCCAACAAACATAGTTGAATTACAATTTTGTTTCTACAATAAATAAAAATATGATAAAAATATCTAATTGAATATTAAATACTAATATTTTAATTATCTTGGAATACAAATGAAATAAATTAAATGTTACCAAAATCTTTGTTTCCTTCATTTATCAACAATTTATGATCTTGTAAACGTTGCCAAACACTTTGTTTTCCTTCCTTTGTCAATTAAATCTGATAGTCACTTATATCAAATTATGCTCATTAAGCAATCTTATATAAATGGTCATCAAGAATATTTCTAACCCTCACCATTGCATAGAATAAAAACTCATCAGGTATACGTTGAATATTTTACTCATTCGATGTACATTTTATGCGATCATATTTTTTTTATGTTCTGTAAAGTTTACGTCAAATCTTTTACTCATGCTATATGTAAAATCACGCGATCATATATTATAGAATTGTAGAATATCCTGAAAGAACTTCGAATTTTAGAATTTCATGTTATGGAAAAAAATCTCAGAACACTACAAAATCTTCATTCATCATTGAAGAAAAGAACATTTACTGGAGCAACTTCGAATTTATTTTTAATAACTTATATAAAATTTATTTTGTTACAAAAAGAAGTGATATTCTGTTGTTACTTTTTAATAACTTTTTACAACACCTTATTAGTGCTATACTAATATTTTCTTATGCTCTATAATATCTAATTGTTGATGGGATTGCTAAAATGTTATATTACTATTGGTAAAGGTTAAAAAATGTTATACTGAAATAGTTGAGCAGTCAGTACATCAAGAGACCTCTTAGTCAATACTATTTCATTTATCATTTGCCATGAAGACAAATTTTGGTGTTATAGTTCTTTTGATAGCGTACTTGATTCAAGGAATCACAAAATTTGTAACAATTTTATACTATAACTAGGTAATTTGCCTGCGCTTTGCGCGGTCATAAATAATAAATGCATTGAACTTGCAAATAATTCTTTACTAATATCCATACATTAAAAATAATAGAGAAAATAGGCTCTTAAAAAAATATTAGCAATATTCCAACATGAATTTGATTATTTGTCATTATCACATAACTCAAGAACCTCTAATTAATGAATTATTGAGGAAATAATAAATCATTGGTTCTTTAATCAACATTAAAAGGAAAATAAAGAAAAAAATAAGAATATATATACAAAGGCATTTCGGAAGAAAAAATCACATTTAAGTTGCATAAATAATACAATTGTGATATATGTCTCAGGGAAAAATTCAAAAATTTGTTAATAGATTCAAAAAAGAAATTACGCTTGAACATGAAAACAATTATAACTTTTGAACTTGCATAATAAATTTCTTCAACTAATAAGTGAGAAACTTCATATCTATGTAAAAATAGGTAATATGTAAGCTTATATATATAATACTTTTAAGTTATAAAATTTTATATAGAATATCAAAGCATGAATTCTTGGAACTGAATACAATAATTATTTTCTGCATAATGAATACACCTACTATATGTGTATATGTTCAATATAACTGGAGACAATAACTTTCTAGAAACATAAACAACAAAGTTTTAAATATGTACGCAAAAACAATAATTAATATCCCAAACATAAATTATTGACCGTAAAAAAATATCAGGATATGTAAAAATAGAATAAAATAGAAAGAAAAAAACTAAGTCCACTAAATGCACAGTGTCCCCTTAAGAAAATTATTCCCTTCTAATACCTGAGGTTTAAAGAGTGGATCCTCTCAGGATGGAAGGATTTTACTCACCAACGTATTGATACAAAAACAATGCTGTAGTACTCAACAGAAGCAAAGTACACAAATATTTAATTGTGCAGAAGAAGAAGAAGAAGTTCGAATTTTTTGTTGTTTTAAAATGAGAGGAAATTCCTCTATTTATAGACAACAAAGGGTAGTATGAACAAATGTTTATTGTGCCTTATCGAAAGGGTCACAACTCTTTGGAAAAGTCACAACCCTTCATAAAAGAGGCAACTCTTCCTAAAAGTCACAACTATTCATAAAAGTCCGAACTTTTCATAAAAATCACAATTTTTTTATGAAAGGGGAAGGGTAGTTTTGAAAATAAATAAATTAAAAGGGAATCCTGGTTTGTGATGGCGCCACGTAGGCGGGTCTAGGGTTCTCTTATATATATATATATACACACACGCGCGCGCACGCATCCCACACCTCCCTTTATTTTGTTTATTTATTGTGTTGTTTAGTATTCTAACAAGATATTTCTTTAGTGTAGACTTGTCATTTAGCTTAAGATTGCATCATATTTTAAAAGCTCTTGTACTTATGACACTAAGTTTTTGAGTGGTATTTTAGCTTTTCTGTATTTCAAATTGTGAAAGACTTAGTGTTTGGGATATTTTGTTTGTCGCTTACTTTAAAAAAAAATTGTATTAAATTGAACTGATAAATTTTTGGATTGACTTTCCTATCAATTGGAAATATAGGATCCATCATGACTTGTGATTTTGGGTATATATATATATTAAGAGTTGAAGTTGTTCGCTTAACCATTTAAATCAAAAATATTAATAGTGTGTACATTACTATAGGCTACTACAAGATAAATCATAATAACAAGCAGACAAGATATTCTTCATTGACTCTTTTAGTTGTCTGCTTTGACACAAGAAACAAAAATACAATCAATTCTTCTCAACACCATGTTAAAATTATGGAAGGAACCTTTTAAACCAAACCAAAGTTATTACATTATAAATGGCAAGATATGTTGTGCTAAATAACTTCTTAGGGGTGAACAAAGACCTTGAAGTAGCATTTATGAACATCGCAGACTCCATACCATGCAACAACGACTTCATGTCTCAACTCTCAACATTTCTTGAATGATTTTATTTCTTTGGACGAGTCTGAAAAGGTCATCAACAAGAGTTTCTGTACATGTTTATTGAATATACTACATCTACAATACGTCTGTATATTTTCTCTAATGAATTACATCAATATTTTTCAAAGTTAAATTAGTTAGTAGAGGGGTGAACCATAAGGCGAGAGATAATTATTACCAATAAAAAGTACATTAAATTATATTACACTTATGCAAAATATATTACTACCTACAATAGAAATAAAATTTAACTATTATGATTCTCATTTCAAAATATATAGGTTTGATAATAAAGCTTTGACTTTGTGGGGAAACTTTGAAGGAAAACGTTAGAGAGCCGTGAAAGCGCGCACCAAACTAGTGACAACCTTTTGCGATATTAATGGATCTACCTAGCAAGCTATAATACCCCTACCAAGTTTGACACTTTATTATTTTACTAGATTAGGATTGTTCAGAGGCTTTATGAAGGAAAAAATAAAAAAAAATCATAAATTTACACTTCTTGCTTCATACTTGAGGTAAGTTGAGACTTCTCAGACTCTTATTCAAAGTGATTGTATTTGTAATTACTTGATTTAGGGGTAATGAGGGTTCTGTATAAATGAGATGACTTATATTTATTCGGATATCGATATCGTGTTATGAAAAATTGATACCTTATTTGTTTATTGATAATTTGTGACTAAGTGAGCATGGTATTAGACCTATTTCCTGAGTGGGGTCGTATTTTATGACTTGATTTATCTTTTTCCTCCTCTCATCTTATATATTGATGTGTAATTGACTTTGATTCATCCATTGGTGACTTATTATGGAGAAATTGATGATTTAGCTAACGTTTGAGAATTTTGTGATAAAGTGAGCATGATCTATGTTATATTGGATGAACTTTGACTCATATTTTCTCCTTGATTTATCTTTTACTTCCTTGGCATCATTTATTGATTGAGAGCCAATTCTTGTACTTGAATATTTCATTGCCATACATTGTGTACATGAAAGGACAAAATCACAATAGATGGGTCATCTAGGGTACTCTTGATATAGGGTTAATCAGTACCATGCATTGCATCCCGAGCATTCATATAGTGTTGTATGCTGCATGGCATGTAGATGGACTTCCAAGTCTCCTATGAGTCATGTTATGACACAGAAAGCGGGTGTATATAGATTATTGGCTAATAAATTGCATTTACATTTAATCTCATTTTAATTTATTCTCATCAATGTACACATTTATTTTTTTAAGTGTGAAATTATCTTATTATTCCTCCTTACTTGGTTGAGATAATTGATAGAGCTGTCGGACTTTTCTTTGAGAAAATCACTGATTTGTACCTTTCTATTATGGAAATTTAGATATCTTTCTCATACATGATTATGGGTTTTATTAATTGTTGAACTGTATTAAAATTGAGTTGGGATAAACACGGTAGTAGAATCACCCCTCGCTAACGCTTTTATAAGGATCAATTGATAATTTTGATGAGTATAGGTATTTTCCGTACTCAACCTTTTTTCCCTGCATTTTCATGTTCAGCTTAAGTTCATGGTTTGAGTGGGAGTCAGATTTGGTGAAGTTTTTCTTGAATTAGAGGGTGAGTTGGTTCAACTTTGATGACAATGTATTCTAGTTCTATTTTGTTTTTTCTCCTATTTTTCTTTTACATAGACAAATCATATTAATTTATGACTGATGTTTTAAAAAATCTTAGAAGTTTTTGTATTTGTGTCATCTTGGGGCATTCTTTTATTTCCACGCCTTATTATATATGAATTTGGGTTACGGATCTCTTATTTAGTAATGCTTTATTGCTTTCCCCTATATTCACAATCGGATCTTGAATTGTTAATAAATGTATAGAGTTCGCTTATGAAAAATGGTGGGCGCTCTCACAGCTTGATAGAATTTTGGATTGTGATAATGAGATCTAAATAATAAAGATTAGACAATCACTAAGTGCAAATCCAGGTAAAGGTGGATTAGGAGGTATTTTGAGTAGTACGAATACCAAATTCGCATTATTTATTAGTTCTATAACATGAATCGTGGTAGAGAAGGACCTAGAACCAATAGAAATAAGTTTGAGGTTATAAATTTAACAGTAACAACAATGATATTTATTCTACTATATTGCATTCATTCATGAGTGCAGGTCATTGATCATACAACTGGGAGGACCTAAGAAACGACAAAACATTAGGAAGTAGAACATAGTGACATAATTTTTATCTAAAGGAGAAAAGAAGCAACTTTTAAAATATAAGATATAATGATCAAAAACACACCTGAAGTATCTTTTTTGTGACTTTTATACCAGAACAATCAGGTGTACGTGTTTCCTACGTAAACTATCCCCAATAATTAATCAAATACCTAGACTATCTTGATGAATTAGTGTGTGGTGCTAAAGGAATATCATTTCTTTTAATATTTTATTGTATTGAGAATATGATTAATAACGTTTCAAAGACACTTCATCCAATACTAAGCGTCAACGATCGTTAGTTAGTAATATAACCTAACTAAGTGAGTTGAGGTCGAATCCCATAGGGAGTGGTACGTACTTGAGAATCATTAGAAAAGCATGAATATGTTCAAGTCAATCATAGGTAAAAACATTTATGAATAAAAGAATGATTCAAGTTTGGGGTGACACAAGTGTCAAATATCATGGGGATTTGTGTGTAATAATCAACTACAACAGCAAGTAACACGAAAATAACAAATATGGAGATAGGATTCTTGGGATGTGATTGGATTATGGGCTAAGATAGACACATGGGTGATTGCAATCAATAGTGAATAGTTGTAAATCAATGAATAAGCTAGACTTTAGTGGGGATAAACTCTCTCGAACAATTTACCTCGAATCAAATTGGTTTCTCTCGAACACCAATAGGCAGCAATTAAGAACAACCTTCGCTTTAGTCGATTCACTCTCTCGAGCTGAATGTGTGGAAAAAGGGTTTATGATTCACTCTCTCAAGCTGAACCCATGACAGCCCAATACCCACAGACCATTAAATAAGTAATCTTGGTTTTGAAGCCTCTCACCCGAGAAAGCCAAAAATACGAAGGTAGAGTTGCATTTGCAACTACAACCCTTTAGATTAAGCCACAATTACTGAATGAAATTACTTTTAAACAACATTTACACTATCAAATAACAATACCCCGCAGCTAAATCAACCCATAATCACGTAATCACACCCCACGAATTGGGGTTTTAGCTAGACATCGTAAAAAGATAAAAATCGTTACCAAATTGTGTTTCCATCAACTGGGTAAGATTAATTTCGTCTTTACAAAGGTCTAAGATGAAGAATCTTCAAAACCCACTTTCAATTTCTTAGAAATGGAAATCTTCAAAGCTAAGGAAATATTGTCTCTCTATTCTCAGTTCTAAACTTCAAAACTGAATAATAATGAAACTTAGACAAAAATCTAATGAAAAATGATACTAAGCTAAAAATTCAAACATATATTTATAGTCGCCATAAAAATGTGCTGCGAAGGACCACTTGGCGCAATAAGTCGGGATCGCCGATCCACTTGGTGATCCGCCCTTTGGTCAATTCCATCGCCTTTCTGCTTTGGCCTTCAGCATCTCCAAGTTCTGTAACTTGGGGAGATATAGCACTGCATCGCAGACCCGTTCGGTGACTCACTGACTGCTTCTTTCTATCGCCGACTTGATTTTCTCCTTCAGGGCTTGGCACACTGGAACATTAGGCGAGACCATGGCCATTCGGCGACTCACCCAATGGTTTAGGTGATCCTCAGACCTTCTTTTCTTTGTTCTTTCAGCTGCCTTGTTCCTTTTTGTTCATTAGTGTCCATGCTTTGTTCCTCAACCAAAATACCTGAAATTCAAGGATTTACATCAGTTATTGGCACAAAATATGCATTTGAGGACACTAAATCTATTAAAATAAAGCCCTAAATGAGTCCAAATCAAGGGCTCATCAACACCCCCAACTTAAACTTTTGCTTGTCCTCAAGTAAAACTCAAGTTCAGCTACACAAGACTCAATCATGAATGCACACAAAAAGACTCAATTTACTCATGCAAGGATCAATTGTGCACTCAAAGATTCAAGTTGTGACTCACCATTACCAAAGAATCTCAAGCTCACAATACTTGCTTCAAATGCAAGTTCAACCTCAACAAAGGAAATAAAATGCCCTCATACAAAGAATGATTCCATATTCACACACAATGGTTCAACAATTTAAAGCTCCGGAATCAAATACAACACTCATACTCACAAAGATGAGCACAATGCATGATTTCACCCATAGGTTTGCCCGTATTTTCCAATCAACAGTTGTTTCAACTCACTCAAGATAAAAGAGGTCCTTTCAAGGCTTGTAACGGGGATTAGTGCAAAGGTATGGTCATTTAGGCTCAGTGACTTCTATCCTCATGAAATGTGGTGTGAACAACACTTCCTTTCCTCTTCTTTTATCATTCTCATTCATGCTCAAAAGTCACCCCATTATTCACCTTCTATGAACTGTTTGAAACCCCATTTCATTTTGCATTTTCACAACTTTATTCCACAACTTTTTCATTCTTTTTTTTTCATTCTTATCTTTTTCTCTTTTTTTTTTGTATGGAGGGGTTCCATTTTTTTCAAAACCATGAGTCAAAGGGGACTTCCTTCCACTACTTGATTTACCTTCTCTTTTCACCACACCCCCAACTTAGGCCAAAAGCCTAAGTTGGCTATTAGCACAAACCACAAATCATGAGGATTATCGGTAATGGATCAAGAAAGGTCACAATTTCATCAAGTTTCTTCCAAGAAAAGATTCAGGCTCAAAGGGTGCTCAAACAGAGTTCACACTCTCACAAGGTAGGCCACAAAAGAGGTATAATGTCAAATTGTTCACACTCTTCAAAGTTGCCTAAGATCATATCAATAGATTGCATCACTTAGTCAACCAGACCAATGGGGAAAATTCTAGGTGTCATCACACATGATTCACAGTAAGCTCATCATCCAAGGCATTAACACTAATGTCAAACAAGACTCTACACTTTCGCTAGTGTGTAATGTTCATCACAAGAGACTCAATTTGATACGTGGCTAGTTACAATGAGATGCAAAAATGTTCACATATTGTCTATGCAACTTCATTTGGTCTCATCGTAGCCAAGCATTCATTTTTGTTTGATTATGAGCACTATTCAAGTCATCGGTATTGATCAAGACCGATACTCAAATTTACAAGAGAACAACCACATTCAAACACAAATAAGAGATGGCACAATTATTATTTTGGAAAAGGTCCAAAAATCATTTACAATTTAAAACAATGAGCCACAAGCTCAATCATCCACATAAACAGTGCAAAACACAATTATAGCTTAAAATCCAATATATAAATAAAACCAAAATCACAAAAGGTCAAAAAAGGTGGGCCTCACCCCATCACAAATAAAAATCATTTGTCCTCAAATGCAAACAAAATAATTTCCACAAGTCAAAATAAAGTAAGACAGAGAGGTAGGTAAAGAAGGGATCCTATCTACTCACTCACTCCATCTGCCTGGGAATTAGTGCCCGGTGTAGTGCTTAGAATCTGGGCATCAGTGCCCGGAGTCACCTCACAAGGAACAGTAGCTGCACTAGGATCAGCCAAGGGAATATTCGCCAAAGAAGCCTGCACAACGGCATCTACCATGGCCTCCCTAGTCTCAATAAGGCCCTCATACGAACCTTCCTCAGCAACCCCCAACATCTCCTCATTCATCTTCACCTCAGACTAGGGATCAGCTGTATCCTCAACTCTAACCTCATCTCCGGTGGTAGCCGAAGGCATATCTGGTACTTCTGGGATCTCCACCGTCCCAAAAATCATGGACATGTCGGTGGACTTCAATTGATCCACATCGCTCCTCAACGCAGCAATAGCATCCTTCAAAGTCGTCACCTCATCGGTGGCCCCTTGGCCACGCTTACACACCATTATCCTCTCCGCAAAGGCATCAATGTTAGCACTCATTGGTGTCACAACATCAACCAGGGCAGTCTAAATCATGCCCGGAATGGAGGCCTCGAGTCTGGCACCACGATGATCGGCAGGGGCAAGCTGTCCCATCCGAAGTAATTTAGCCTGAGTAAGCGGAGTCTAGGAAACTGCAGCAATAGTAGGTCTAGGAGGCAGTGCAGTAGTAGAAGAATCTGGAGTGTCAAAAAGAACAACACTAGAAGTACCTGAAGGCCTAGGGACCGGAGTAGGCAAAGATACCTCTAGAGATATTGTTTCTGTATCTACGATCGGGGAAGAATCCACCTGGGCTACCTTCTTCTTCTCAGCCTCATCCTTTAAATACTCTGCCTTGATCCTCTGTATATCGGTAGAGGATGTGGGAATCACTTCCATATCCTTCTTTGCATCTACAGGCACTCGAGCTTGTATGCACAGATCGGTAATCAACACCGGAAAGGGGAGGGAACTTTGGTGATGTTTGGGCCTCATGACTATCTCCTGTGACATAATCATCCCTAGATTGAGCCTCGTCCCATCAATGATCCAACCCAGACAGGCTGCCTTATCATGGCAAATAATAGAGTCGTTCTGGGATGGCATAATAGTGTTTCTGATAAAGCCAAACAAAACCTTGCAGCTACGTTCAGGTCTTTCTTTTCGATCAGAGCCCCTGCCTCCAACCATCTCAGAGTACCATCATAAATCAGCCGGGCTAACCACTTCTTCATATTATCCAGTGTCTTTGTCCTGATCATATACTGGCAGTCATCATCAATATGCGTGGACACGCCTAAGACTAAGTTGATAACATCACTATCACACTTCACCTTCCGGCCTTTAACAACCACATAGTCAACCGGCTTGAATTTAGATGCCGGCTTCTTCCCTTGTGGTATCAATGCACTATACGTGCGGTAGAACTCTTTAACCCAACTTGGAATATACGGACCACGAGACTTTGTGCAGATCTAGAATTTATGAGACCTCAGACAGCTCAAAATCTCCGGGTACATGTCAATCACCCCATCTGTGGATAGACGCCTCTCCTCAACAATTATCCTCAGCCCCTCAGTCTTTAATTTGTTCATAGACTTGGGGGGAGGGTCCTGAACTGGTGATGCAAGCACCACTACCTGTGCTGGCACTGGAGGAGGAGTGGTAAAGGGCTAAGGATTCCTGATCCTAGACAGATCGTTCATTCTTTTGGATTGCAGCTCTACCCTCTGTGCTGCTACTAGCTCATCATCATCAGAAAATGCAGTCTGAGGTTCCTGGTGCTCAACCTCACTCTCAGAAGTAGTGAGGTGGGTGGCATAGATATCATCACTGTCGGAGCTGGCCTACCGTGACGCAGGTGCTTTCCTTTTCCCACCAGATGTGGGAAGTTTGGTCGCTTTGCCTCTGGATGCAGCTGCATCCTCATTGATTGTAATCCCCTTATCCTTCTTTCGGAGTAGCATGTCTCTACCATCACCCTTTGGTCTGGACATGTCTGCAAAACATTGGGAAAAAGTTAAAAACACTTCAATCAAAAGCACAAAAAAATAATTGCAGACAGACTTACCGAATCGGTTGGCGAGTCGCCGAATCAGTTTGGCGAGCTAGATCGGGATCGCCGAAAGGATTGGCTTAAAATTCTCACAAAAATTTGGCATGTCGGCGATGGAAAGGCCTTTCGGCGTATCGCCAACAACATTCAGCGAGCAAAGCTTTGCCCGCCGAAAGTTATAGTGCAATTTAAGGTACAGGGGTGTAGACAAAGAAGATCAAGAAGACTTTTGGCGAGTCGCTGAGTGCCCTTGGTGACCTCAAGCTTCTCGCCGGAAGTTACAGAACCAAACTTCAAGTATAGCATGAAATTAAGGGCGAGATGAGGAACTTCGATGAACCGTCGAGTGGTTCGACGAGCTCGACCCTGCTCGCCAAATGACCCAACGTGCCTACTTTCAACCCAACTTCTCGAATTCAACCCCGCAACCCCAAAAACAAAATCAAAGCATGCATAAATCAAATTAAAGCAAGACCCATTACCCCAGGATACTAAGACTTCTCCCGATTTTTCCATATTTGGCCATTTGATGACTTTTGCCCTTAAGAATGATGTCACCCGCTCTCTCATTGGGCAAATTACATTATTTGGCACAAATACAAGTTACTTAGACTTCACTCGACTAGACCCAACACCATGGAAGCACAGCCCCACAAGATTTAACCAATTTTAAGGCATAAATTTCTAGGAATTCAACAATATAAACTCTACGGGAAAGATTATCAAATTAAAATAGGCATTCAAACATACTAACACTATCAGGGAGGCCTAACAGACTTTAACAAGATAAAATTATTGCAAATGAGTACAAAATTCTAAAAATAAACTCGGGGTTCGGAAAACCAACTTTAGATGCCGATTAAAACAAGTTTGAAATGCTAGGCGGCAATGTAATCCACTCCGAACACAAATCCAACGAATAAAACATGGTAGAAATGCAAGAAATATAGAAACTAAAGTGTGGGTGTGAGTTTGGAAAGTTCAAAAGTGAGGGCAAATGGAACAGTGGGAAGTTTAAACCTTTGGCCTTTTAAAAACCATCCAGTTCTCGCCCATTCGGCGACATTAGTTATGCTCGTCAACCTACTCGGCTACATGCCGAGTGGTATCTTACCTCATTGAGTTTTATAGGACCTCCAGTTAATGTGGGGGTCCAAATGGCGGACAAGATCGAGATCATCGATCTACTCGACGATTCGCCAAGTTTCTCCTGTGCTCGTCGAGTTTTACAGACTCCAATGTAAAATTGGCTTGAGTCCAATGGCAGTCTAGGTCGGGATCGCCGACCTCTTCGGTGATGCACCGATTGGACCCTTAGCTTGCCAACCTACAATTTTCAAACACTTTCCACACTTCGACCTGCATAATCAACACACCATTATTTCAAACTTAAAAAGAAAGAAAATAAAACTTGGGTTGCCTCCCAAGCAGCGCCTTAGTTAACGTCATTGAACGAAGCAAGTCCACACTTAAACCTCATTCTTGGGGTTAGCCATAGTGTCACTAGGAAAAACCCCTTACTGTCTCAGGTTCAAATGAGACGAGATATGACCCATTTGGGTCTCCAACTGCTTTATCGATACTGAATAAGAGGTAACGGTCTGGCTATGGGTCGGCACATCTTCTTTCATCTCTTTCAAGATCTTGTCTAACCCTTCAACTTTGTTGAGGATACGAGAAAGCATATTCTCAGACCAGCCATCTTCCGAATCCTTTGGCTTTTGGCGCTCGTGGGGAGGCACATATCTATCCTTCTCCCCATCTTTCCAATTTGGATTTTGGTCCCTCTATTCTCGGTCACGATCCTTCCAACCTTCATCCCTGCTCTAACCTTGGTTACCATCCTTCCTTGGGTAGTTTGAATGATAACCACCATATTGGTTGGATAGGAAATTCACCTCTTCATTTTACAAGGCCTCAAACTTAGACTTATCCGGATTAGCACACCCGACACCCACGACATTGACACTTCGAGCACCAGCTCCCATGACATTTTTGGACAAAATGTCAAGTTGTTTTATGACCTTGGCCATGTTCTAGTCCCTCTCTTGTCTTTCTCCATCTGTTCCTTGGTCAATTTGAACGTGAGATGGGAGACCTGGTCTTCACAGGTATACACGCCCTATTTATGGTAGTCATGCCATCCAAGAACTGAGCTACTATCACATAATGTTGCTGCATCAAACCTCCAGGAGAAAGTTGGTCAGCAACACCTTTATTTATCGAGTCAAGACTCCGGTAAAAATACTGCAGCAACACGTTGTCATGCAAGCCATGAGTTGGGCATTGAAGCACCAACTTCTTGAATCACAGCCAAGTTTCATGAATTGGCTCGCCTTCTAGGCGCTTGAAGCTCTGAATGTTGTCCCAAAGAGTCATCATCTTCGAAGGAAGGAAAAAGTGCACTTGAAATGCGGTGACCAACTCCTCCCACAAAGTGATTGATTCACATGGCAATTCAGCCAGCCACTTACATGTTTCTCCCATCAAAGAGAGCGGGAACAACCTCAACCGGACCAATTCTTGGGAAATGTTCTTGAAGGAGAATGGTCCGTATACATCTAAGAAGTTTTTATGCTCATGGGGATCCTCATGAGCCAAACCACTGAACAGCCCCTTCAATTGCAAGAGCTGCAACATAGTACTTGTGATGTGGAACATTGCATTCCCTTCGGCTGGAGGCAAGCGAATGGCACCAATACCACCCATAAGATGGTCATTAGCATTAGGCTCGTTGACGTCGTTAAGGTTTCCGATGTCATCTTGATGGCCTACTTGGCTGCCATTGCTACCATTCACACTCATACTTCCTGCTTCAACACACAAACAAACAAAACTAAACTAAAATAAGTGAGTACAACTATAACTAACAAGAACAAAATCCAACTTAACTAAAAATTCTCAAGTGACACCACTCCCCGGCAGCGGTGCCATTTTGATTAATAATGTTTCAAAGACACTTCATCCAATACTAAGCGTCAACGATCGTTAGTTAGTAATATAACCCAACTAAGTGAGTTGGGATCGAATACCACAGAGAGTGGCACGTACTTGAGAATCAATAGAAAAGCATGGTTATGTTCAAGTCAATCATAGGTAGAAACATTTACGAATAAAAGCATGGTTCAAGTTTGGGGTGACACAAGTGTCAAATATCAGGGGGGTTTGTGTGTACTAATCAACTACAACAACAAGTAACACGAAAATAACAAATATGGAGACAGGATACTTGGGATATGATTGGATTATGGGCTAAGGTAGAAAAATGGGTGATTGCAATCAATAGTGAATAGTTGTAAATCAGTGAATAAGCTAGAATTTAGTGGGGATAAACTTTCTCTCAAACAATTTACCCCGAATCAAATTAGGTTCTCTCGAACACCAATAAGCAGCAATTAAGAACAACCTTCGCTTTAGTCCATTAACTCTCTCGAGTTGAATGTGTGGAAAAAGGGTTTAGGTTTCACTCTCTCAAGCTGAACCCATGACAACCCAATACCCACAGACCATCAAATCAATAATGTTGAGTTTAGAACCTCTCTCTCTCGAGCAAGCCAAAAACACGAAGGTAGAGTTGCATTTGCAACTATAACCCTTTAGATTAAGACACAATTACTAAAAGAAATCACTTTTAAACAACATTTACACTATCAATGAACAATACCCAGCAGCTAAATCAACCCATAATCACACCCCAAGAATTGGGGTTTTAGCTAGACATCATAAAAAGATAAAAATCGTTACCAAATTGTGTTTCCATCAACTGGCTAAGATTAATTTCATCTTTACAAAGGTCTAAGATGAAGAATCTTCAACACCCACTTCCAACTTCTCAGAAATGGAAATCTTCAGATCTTCAAAGCTAAGGAAATATTGTCTCTCTATTATCAATTCTAAACTTCAAAACTGAATAATAATGAAACTTAGGCAAAAATCTAATGAAAAACGATACCAAGATAAAAATTCAAACATGTATTTATAGTCACCAAAAAAATTTGTAACAAAGGACCATTCGGCGCAATAAGACGGGATCGCCGATCCACTCGGCAATCCGCCTTTTGGTCAATTCTATTGCCTTTCTTCTTTGGCCTTTAACATCTCCAATTTCTGTAATTTTTGGCGATATAGCACTGCATCGCGGACCCGTTCGGCGACTTGCCGACTGCTCCTTTCTATCGCCGACTTGTTTTTCTTCTTCAGGGCTTGGCACACTTGAACATTAGGCGAGACCATGGCCATTCGGCGACTCACCCAATGATTTAGGAGATCCTCAGGACTTCTTTTCTTCGTTCTTTCAATTGCCTTGTTCCTTTTTGCTCATTAGTGTCCATGCTTTGTTCCTCAACCCAAATACCTGAAATTCAAGGATTTACATCAGTTTTTGGCACAAAATATGCATTTGAGGACACTAAATCTATTGAAATAAATCCCTAAATGAGTCCAAATTGTGGACTCATCAGAATACGACAAGTACAAGGCTAAAATCATATATTGACCACAAAGCATCATGCTGGAATCTAATTTTGCACTATTTGTGATGATTGAGTTGGTACTGTAATTTTATCCATAATGCTAGGTGATGGATCCCAATAGCACACGCAAGTGTAGGCGGTCGTATAAGTAATAATGTGATTACAAGCATTCAGATTTCGAAATAACAGGGATTTATGATTAACTATTTACTAAATTAAACAAGTTCTAATTATTCATTCAAGCTTTCAAAATATCAAAATTCGGGTGGGTGATGATTATACTAAACAAGAAAGTAATACAAAGTAAATATGTATAAGTTGTTCACACAAAATAAAACCTAGGAATACAACTTTGAGAGAGTTTCCAGGATTAAAACTTTGTTTTGCAATCATGTAAAGTATTTGATTTTATTGACTTAATTCATTTATTGAGTTCCACAAGCACCCTAGGAAAGGAAACTCTAGTCTATTTTTTGTGCGCCCATCTAGAAAGATTTGAATACCCAAACAACTCTCAAATAGGTTTCTCCCTAATAAAAAAAAGACCAGAACATTCTCCCAATGAAAATTATCGTAGGGGAACATTACCATGCAATGATTTATCATTTACCATGCTTGTTCTTATGGTAAAAAAAAATTAAAATTAAAGTTCCACCCGTGAACAATATTTTTGTTGTAGTTATCCTCAATAGAACAACAACATGCAGTATGTAAAACATATATTAGATAGATTGTGATGACCTAGAAGATCATTTTATGGAAATTTTTTAGAAATTATTGTTTTATGCCTCCTGATAGTTACTCAGAGTCACGTTGGATCAGTATATGAGACACGTTTTATATCAGGATCAGAAAGTTGTAATTTTTGTAAGTTGTAGCGTTTTGAAGACTCTTAAGTTGCTATTAGTGACTTTAGTCAACATCCAGAGCTATGAGTCTTGGAATGGAATTTTGTTAGTTCTCTCATAACTTGACCTCTCGAGTCATGATGACACCTACAAGTCCCAAAAGTTGACCAAAACAAGCTGTCTCAAAGGCAAAAGACTAGCTGATATATGTACAGAAGGGGACAAGATGATCTAGGACTCTATGTGCTCACCCTCATCTCCGATATCCAGAGGCTGCAAAAGACAAGATGAACGATCACCGTTGGTAGCTAATACCACCAGAACCTACATCACAAAAATGATGTTGAGTGTAACATAAGTACCAAAATAAAGGTACTCAGTAGGCATCATAGGCCAACTGAGCAAGAAAGGTAAAGGCAATCAGATAAGATAGAATCTAGACACAAATAGAGGCTAAAACGGGTAAGAAAAGAAAGCACATGAGCATACCGAATGTAAATATAAGTATGGCTAAACTAAACCTAACTAGACCCTCCTAAGACCAGAAGGTACACTTGTGCGCATATTTAAATAAAACCCAAACTGACCCCATAAGCCAAAGAGTAAAACAAAATAGCTAAGTCTATAAGAAAGATGCTCCTTCAATCTAGATCCAACAAAAGTACGCTGGGCCTCAAACCCTAAGTGATACCCTCTAACTAGAGGTAACGACCTCAAATTGCAAAGCATTAGCCTCAAATTAGAATAAGACCTTAAACTGTTAATATCAACCTTTTTAATTGAGATAAAGACCTTGAACCGTTAACATCGGCCTCGAACTGGAAATATCATAGCGTCCAACCCACCAACATGAGTGATAAACAAACACCATGAGTTGGAAAAGGATTCCAACATCAAGACCAAGTCATTGTGGAACTATGTGCACTGACAAGCATCTATCGAAGGCTCTAACCTTTAAGAACCCAATCTCAGTCTTCAAAAGATGTAACCCATCCAAAAACTCATCAGAGTCATAGAGATAAGGAGAGAAAATAGAAGGTCCACAAGGCTCTGCAAACACCTAAACAAAGGCTCATACTATCAGAAGACCCACTCTGCTACGCTAGTCTACAAGGAAGAAGACCCACTCTACTACGCCAGTCTACAAGGAACTAGGCCATCTGAACGACGTCTGAGACATACCAAAGTCACGAGGTTCACTGGTCTAAGGAAATATTAGCATGTGTTAGACTAAGGCCAAACATGATTCAGGACACAAGTAAGAAAACAAGTAAATCGATTAGCATGCTGCAACTCACATACAACCCCCAACTAACATGGTATTACCCTTGAAACAGTAGTAATAAATCCTAAATCATGATTTCTAAGAAGAAAAATAGGAATAACTAGGTACCCATCCCCAATTCACATTAATCATCATGAATTTACACGTTCATACTCAATCTAAATAGAAAAGAAGTCATAGCCTACATGTAGGCCGACCGCGTGCTCCAAATTACAAGGTTAGAACTTTTCCTTTCCTAAAGGACTCCAAACGCTGCCACGATATAAAGAATAGGATCAGAATGTAATTCTGGCCGTTTAGACACCAAAATTACATCGACGGACTAATTTTAGAGTCAATCAAGAATCATGCAATCCATGCCAGAATTTCTAGAATTGAATCCATCAAAATTTCCTAAAATATACCTCAAACTTATGTTCCAAAATAGAAGAGAATTTGAGGCCTAAACTAATGGAAACAACAACAAGCAATTAAATCCCAAATTCAAACCCAAAAATAAGGGATGCATTGACTTTAAAGAAAATATCACCTCGAATGAAGGTCCACCAACACAATCCAATCAACCCACTACGCATCCTCAGTAATTACAGATGTGTGGGGGTTTGAATCACCAAAATGGACATAATGTAAAGGATAAATCCCCAAAATACTATGGTTGATCTCGACATGGCCTTAATAAATAGGCCAAGTGGCTGGCCCAAGTAGAATTGGGGTAACAACATGAACACGCGCGCCAGGCCATCCATGCCACAGGAACATGCCTGCCAAGGTACCTGTCGTCCATGAACGTGGAACGCATGTGAGGAACGATTACGGCATCAAAGAATCGTACCTATGATCTCATCATACAATGCCTCAACCTCCTCCCTCACAGGAGCTGCATAGAAATTGCCATGTCCTCCTTTACCCTGGCCAACAGTCCTACCACTTGACCTGCCTCCCTAGGAACCATTCCAAATACCCTGTTGTCCACTACGATGGTCCTGACCCTGACCTTGAATGTCACGCCCTGAGGCTACCCCCTTGACGTAACACAGGACCTAGAATCACGAATGACCCCAAGCTAACCCTGTGTCTGGCATATATCAAGCATACTGAGAATAACCGAATAAGACATATACAAAGAGGAAGCTAAAACAATGGATGTCTAAATACATACTAAGAGTTTAGTGATAACTCAAACAATCACCTAACAACTCAAGTTGAATCTACTACTATGTCTGAAAAGCCTCTAAGTGATGTCGAGTTGTTGGGACATGCTAACCCTAACAAAACTGAAAACTAAATATAAAGACTAAAATGAAAAGCATGTATATTGTCCTCGAAGAATGAGGACTCACCACTGAAGTTGCTTAATGCGGATCGAGAACCGATCTAAGCGCGATTTGGATGTTGAGTATCGGAACCTACATCATGAAAGGATGTAGCACAACGTATACATCAGTACTTGGAATATACTGAGCATGTATGATATAGAAACTAAGCTGAACAAATATATATAAGTTGAACGAAGAATAACCGAGCAATGATATAAACTGAGCAATAATGTAAATAGTGAAAGCATAACTAAAAAGCTAATCTGAATGCAATGACCAAGTTCTAATCATGAACATGACATGCTAAATTGAATACTGAAGTATATACCGAAAATCCTATTAAATGAACTAGGAGTCTGACTTTGGGAGCTACTATTAATCGGCATAAAACAACGTGAACTAAACATGGAGTCTGATGTATACACCCCATCGGGAGGACCCAATATACCTTGTCAGGGTTATAAAGGCATAACTGGCGTGATCACTAAATCTGATGCCCAATAGAGGGGACTTGTAATCCTACAGGGGTACTTAGTTCTAGGACTATGAGGGTACACTGGACCCTAGTCCAACTCGGTTCTAAGTCTACTACCAACTGAATTTGTATATGACACAATTGTAACTGAAATACTGAATAGCTCAAAATATTGACATGCAATTTGATAATGCAACATTTATATACTAATAATGTAACATTTGAAATCTAGAGCATGATTATCTGTTTAACTGACCTAACAAGTATAATTCGTGAACTAAGAGAATTTATACAAACTAGGGTTTTGAGTTTCATAAAAGCAATGAAAAGAACTTTCCAAGAAACAAGCTATTTCGATTTAAGATACTACAACAACTAGATCACACTAAATATCTAAGGTTTTAGAAACCCTAGGTCTAAACAAGATATGGAGAACCAAGGAATTGACTGAATTTTGGGGACCTAGTGGATAAAAGGAACCCACTAGTAAAATCCCACATACCCGGTGACAAAATTTACAGAGAAATTATTTGGATTTTGGGGCTGAACCTTGAAGAACACTCTGCTCATTCTTGGGAGGTTTGGTCAAATTTTCCTCTTCTTTTTGCTCCAAGTTTGGATGTTTTTTGGAGAATGAGGGTTTTGTGTATGTCTGACTAGGTTATTAGGCTTAGTCTAGGTAACACGACGCAGTTTAGGCATCAAACGACGTAGTTTAGGTGTCCAATTTCATAGGGGAAAGGACCAAAACAACCCTAACTTAAAGCTGAAGAGTGCCATCTACTACATGACTGACGGGCCGTTATTTGAGCTACCAATCGTCTTTAGGAGTCATCGTTCATGCTTTGCCCGACATGGCTTCAATAAAACAAGCATAACTTTTTACTCTAAGTTTGGATTTTACCAAATTCGGTGGCATTGGAAAGAGAATTAATTATCTTTAATTCGATAGGTCATGGGCCACCTAATTCATTTCGTGCTAAAAGATATGACTGTTTGAAGTTAACCCAACATCCATTTTCCTCCAATTGGCTATTGACCCTCACCTACGGTCAGGCCTATTATCAATACGTCCAACCACAGACCGTATTGGTCGAACGTGGGTTGGATCAGAGACTATAAAAATTTGGAACTTAACAACGGAACCCCACCTACGGTCTGTGGGTGGTTCCACCTATAGTCTGTGGGTGGTTCCGTTTGTACTGGCACCAGTTTTCCTGAAAACCAGGATTTTCTTCATTTTGAGATCCGAGGTGTTACATTATCTCCCCCTTGGGAACATTTGTCCTCTAATGAAGTCTAAACAGGCTGAGTATAGAGGGAAAGAGCTGCAATCCCTACCAGTAAGTACTAGAAACTGATATCTGAGTGATCTAATTTCCATGAACATGCAAAGAGGCTGAAATCCAAGGAAAACTAAGGAAACAAGATACTGAGATTGATATACACAAGAGTAAACTGAGAGACTGGAGAAGAACTATTACCTCAAATTGAAATGCAGTCGGAAGGAAAGAGATGAGGGTACTTGGCCATTATGTTTGCTTCTGCTTCCTGAGTAGTTCCTCTACTGACTGATTCCTCCACAAAACCTTTACTAAAGAAACTTTCTTATTTCTCAACCTACGAACCTAACGGCCAAGAATTCCAGCTGGCAGTTCTTCATAAGTAAGACTATCCTTCATATCCACGCTCCCTAATGGTACTATCGATGTCGGATCACCCCCACACTTCTTCAACAAGGAAATGTGAAATACTGGTTGAACCGTTGCTAGTTCTTCTAGAAACTCTACCTCATAAACCACATTACCAACCCTTTTCAGGATTTTTTAAGGACCTACATATCTGGGACTAAGCTTCCCTTTCTTGACAAATCTCATCACCCCCTTCATAGGTGACACCTTCAGGAAAACCCAATCATCAATTTCTAACTCTAAGTCTCTTCTCTTCATATCTACGACTCTGTGCTGTCTTTAGTCTATATCTGATGATTTGAACTTTCTCCATGGCCTTATGAACTTAATCTGGCCCTATCAAGGTTGCTTCATCTACTTCAAACCAATAATTCAGGACTTGCACCTACGCATATATAGTGCCTCATACGTGGCCATCTGAATATTGGAATGGAACCTATTATTATAAGTGAACTCTATGAGAGGTAGGTGATCATCTCAACTACCCTTGAAATCGATCACGCAAGCTCTCAACATTTCCTTTAAGGTATGAATTTTATGTTATGTGTGACCATCCGTCTGTGGATGGAATGCTATACTGAGATTTACCTGAGTACCAAGACCTTTCTGAAACAATTTCCAGCAATGAGAGGTAAACTGAAGACCTCTATCTGAGATGATAGACAAGCAAACTCCATGCAACCTGACTATCTCATTGATGTAGAGTTTGACGTAGTCCTCCGTTGAATCTGTAGTCTTGACAGCCAAGAAGTGAGCGGACTTAGTGACTTTGTCCAATATCACCCAAATGGAGTCATACTATCTGCGAGTACGAGGTAAACCCGTAATGAAGTCCATGTTTATCACTTCCCACTTCCATGTAGGAATGTTAATCTCTTGAGTCATACCTCCCAGTTTCTGATGTTTAACTTGTTGATAGTTAGGGCACTTAGCCACAAAATCTGTTATGTCCCTCTTCATGTTGTTCCAGCAAAAAACTTCCAGCAGATCACAGTACATCTAAATGGCACCTGGATGAATGGAATACCTAGAGTTTTGAGCTCTGTATGGATCTACTACCTCAACTCACCCACATTAGGAATAAATAAGCGATCCTAGTAATGAAGCACACCATCTCCCCCTTGGGAGAAAACTTCAACTTTCTGCTGATGTACTACACCTTTCAACTGATGTAATATAAGATCACTATCCAGTTTTTCGTTAACCTTAGCTACCAATGAAGATTCTGACCCATTATGAATTATCACCCCACTAACGTTTCAGTAAGGCAAACTCCTAAGGGAGCAAGCCTGTGAACATCTTTGGCTAGCTCTTTCCTTTATTCCTCAACATGAACTACACTACCCATAGATAGCTTGCTGAGAGCATCAGCCACTACATCGGCCTTAATCGGATGGTAAAGCACATTCATGTCATAGTCTTTGACGAATTCAAGCCATCTCATCTAACGAAGATTCAACTCTTTCTGGGTGAACATTTACTGGAGGCTCTTGTTATCTATGAATACATTAACATGAACACCATAGAAGTAGTGTCTCTAAATCATTAGGTTAAATACTACGACTGCAAGCTCGAGGTCATGAGTTGGGTAGTTTTTCTCATGGACCTTATGCTGTCTAAAAGTGTAATCTATAACCTTTCCTTGCTGCATCAACACACAACATAGGCTAACCATGGATGCATCACGATAAATCACATAACCTTCTGAACAATCTGGTAGAGTCAAGACCAGAGCAGTAGTCAACCTAGTCTTTAATTTTAAGAAACTTTTCTCACATTCGTCTGACCACTGAAATTTGACCTTCTTCTAAGTCAACATGGTAAATGGGGAAGCTATAGATGAAAATCCTTCAACAAATCTCCTGTAATAATCGGCTAAACCCAACAAGCTTCTGATATCTGTTGGAGAGGTGGGTATGGGTCAGTGTTGTACTGCCTCAATTTTATGTGATTCCACTCTGATCCCTTCGCTGGATACCACATGACAAAGGAAAGAGATAGACTGTAGCCAGAATTCACATTTTCTGAACTGAGCTAATATATGGCGATCTTTGAGAGTTTGTAGAAAAACTATTAGATGAGTCGTGTGCTCCTCCTCACTTCAAGAATAAATGAGGATACCATTAATAAACAGGATGACGAACAAGTCCAAATACTCTTTGAACACCTTGTTCATCAAGTTCATGAAAGTTGCATGAGCATTTGTTAGTCTAAAAGACAAAACTACAAATTCATAATGACCATACCGAGTTCTGAAAGTTGTCTTCAGAATGTCATAATCTCTAGCTCTAAGCTGATGATAGATGTATCTGAGGTCTATCTCAGAAAAGCAACTAGCATCCTGAAGTTTGTCGAACCAGTCATCAATCTTGAGAATGGGATGTTTATTCTTGATTGTGACCTTGTTCAACTGTCGATAGTCAATGCACATTCTGAGAGAACAATATTTCTCTTTCATGAACAACACTGGAGCACCCCATGAAGAGATACTGCTCTGATGAAGCCCTTATCTAGAAGGTCTTTCATTTGCTCTTTCAATTCCTTAATCTCGGTGAGAGTCATTCTGTAAGGAGGAATTGAAATGGGCTGGGTATTTGGGATTAGATCTATTCCGAAGTCGATTTCCCTTTCGGGAGGAACTCCGGGAAGACATTCTAGGAGCACTTATGGAAACTCATTTACTACTGGGATCAACTCAAGAATCGGGGTTTCGGAGTTTGAATCCTTAACCCGAACAAGATGATAGATATACCCTTTGGAAATCATTTTTCTGGCCTTAAGGTAAAAGATAAATTGACCCATAGGCACTGAGCTACTACTTTTCCATTCTAAGAATGGCTCATTTCGAAATAGAGACCGAACGATTCTAGTTCTACAATCGACTAAGGTATAACACGAATGTAACCAATCCATGCCTAAAAGATATCAAAATCTACCATTTCTAACTCTACAAGATCTGTTGATGTTACTTTCTGAGAGACTGTGACAACGTAATTTCTGTATACCCATCTAACTATAACTGGGTCACCAACTGGGGTAGAGACTGAGAATGGTTCTTAGAGAGTTTCTGGACTGACACAAAAGTTTACTACTATATAGGGAGTTACAAAGACAGTATAGCCCCTAGATCTAACAATACATAAACATCTAAATAAAAGACTCGTAATGTACCAGTGACCACATTAGGAGAATATTCCTTATCTTGGTAAGCCTGGAGAGCATACAACCTGTTCTGGTGCTGACCTCCACCTATACCAGATGAAGCACCCTGCAGAGTTGGGCGACCTGCTGGAGCTGCTGAGCTGTAGACTGAGCCCTATTGTTGTTACCTCCTTGCCTCTTCCTGGCAGAAGGGCAATCCTTCAACCTATGGCAAGACTTACCACACCTAAAGCACCATTTCTTGCCTGCAAGACACTCGCCCGAATGGTTCTTACCACAGTTTGGACAATTTGGGAAGGTTTGTTACCTAAAGCACTCCCCTGAGACCTAGAGCCTGATGACTTACCTTTATGATCCTATCGAAACCTAGGGGATGGAGCACTAGCTGATGAAGGTGCTGGGGTTGTACACCTCTACTAAAACTATGAGTAATTCCCATCGTTCAACTTTTGTTACGAGTATTCGTAGTTTCCTGTTTTGGCCTTTTTCTTATCCTTAGCCAATTCCCTAAGCTTATCTCGCTCAACCTGCTGAGCATGAGTCACTAGTCTGGATATATCCATATCCCATAAAAGCATAGCATTCCTGCACTCAGTCTTCACTAAATCGGATACCCTAAACAAGAACTTTCTCATGTGTGCCCTTGAATCGGCAACTATGTGTGGAGCATACTTGGAGATCTGGGTAAACTTCGGCCCGCACTCTTGTACCGACATTGACCCCTACTTCAAGTACATAAACTCTCATGCCTTAGCTTCTCTCAATTCCCTTCGGAAGAACCTGTCTAGGAAAGCTCCAGTAAAATAATCCCAAGTCACAGGAGCTACATCTGCACTCCTGTTATCTTTCCACTGAGTGAACCAGATATGACCCACATCCTTAAGTTGGTAGGATGCCAACTCAACACTCTCAGTCCAGTAACTTGCATTACTCCATGAATTTTCTTAACCTCATCAATGAAGTTTTGTGGGTCCTCACCAACCTTCGACCCTAGAAACTCAGGTGGATTCATCCGAATAAAGTCTCGAACCTTAGCTGCAGCTAATCCACCATTTGTGTTAGTACGAACTGGGGCTTGCTTATTATTTTGATTGGTCACACTCTGAGCCAAGAGATGGATCACATTCTGAAATTCTGCATTTGTAACCTCATTGTTGGGGACTGGAGAAACTGCGTTAGCATTACGTACATCAGCATTCCGTGCATTATCTCTACAAGGAGGTGTGATCTGAAACACATAATGATAGATTAGAAAGGAGAAGTTGGATCATACCCACACACGATAAGAATAACAAAGAAAGTGAAGTTTTTCTTAAAACACTTCATAGCCTCCCCTTCATAGATATGGCACGCTTCACACCCATGAAAGAGACTCTACTTAGTGCAACTTCCAGACATCCTAGGACTCTTGAACCTAAAGTTCTGATACCAAGTTTGTCACACCCCGAGGCTACCCCCTTGACGTAACATGAGACCTAGGATCACGAATGACCCTAAGCTAACCCTGTGTCTGGAATTTATCATGCATACTGAGAATAAATGAATAAAACATGTACTAAGCAGAAGCTAAAACAATGGATAACTGATAGTGGGAAAACCCAACTAGTCTAAATATATAAAACATACTAAGAATTTAGTGACAACTGAAACAATCACCTAACAACTAAAGCTGAATCTACTACTATGTCTGAAAAGTCTTTAACTGATGTCGAGTTGCTAGGACATGCCCCCCAGCTAACTCTAACAAAACTGAATAAATGACAAATGAAAAACATGTCTATTGTCCTCGAAGTATGAGGACCCACCACTGAAGCTGCTGAATGTGGACCTAGAACTGATCTAAGCACGATACGGATGCTAAGTACCTGAACCTACATCTTGAAAGGATGTACCGCATAGTATGCGTCAATACTTGGAATGTACTAAGCATGTAGGATATAGTTACTAAGCTGAACAAATATATATAAGTTGAACAAATAATAACCGAGTAATGACATAAATTGAGCAAGAATGTAAATACTGAAAACATAACTTAAAAGCTAAAGAGAATGCAATGTCCAAGTTCTAATCATGAACATGAAATACTAAACTAATACTGAAGTGTATACTGAAAATCTGGTCAAATGCACTAGGAGTCTGACTGTGGGAGCTACTATTAACCCACATGAAACTACGTGAGCTAAACAAGGAATCCGATGTATACTCCCCATCGAGTGGACCCAATATACCTTGTCAGGGGTATAAAGGCATGACTTGCATGATCACTAAATCTGATGCTAAACAGAGGGGACTTATAATCCTATGGGGGGAACGTAGTTCTAGGACTATGAGGGTACGCTGAACCCTAGTCCAACTCAGTGCTAAGTCTACTCCCAACTGAATTTGTATATACCACAAATGTAACTGAAATACTGAATAGCTCAAAATACTGACATGCAATCTGATAATGCAATATTTATATGCTAATAATGTAACATTTGAAATATGGAGCATGATTATATATTTAAGTGACCTAGCATGTATTATTCGTGAAATAAGAGAATTTACACAAACTAGGGTTCTAAGTTTCATAAAAGAAATTAAGTGAACTTTCCAAGAAACTAGCTATTTCAATTTAGGATACTACAACAGCTAAATAGAAGTAAATAGCTAAGTTTTAGAAACCATCTGTCGAAACAAGATATGGAGAATCAGGGAACTGACTAAATTCTATGGACCGGGTTAATGAAAGGAACCCACTAGTGAAATCCCATATACCTGGTGATTAAATCTACAAAGAAATCTCTTTGATATCAGGGCTAAAATTTGAAGAACACTGCTACTTATTCTTGGGAGGTTTTGTTGACTTTTTCTCTTCTTTTTACCCCAAGTTTGGATGATTTTTGGATAATTGTTTCTGCTACTTGTTCTGGGTATGTTTGACTAGGTTATTAGGCTTATTTTGAGTAAAACAACGTAGTTTAGGCGTCAAACGACATAGTTTAGGTGCCCAACGCATAGGGTAAAGGACCAAAACAACCCTGATTTAAAACTGACAAGTGTCATCTACTACAGGACTGACGACCTGTCATTTGAGCTACCAACTGTTGTTAATAGTCGTCGTTCATGCTCTGCCCGACAGGGCTTCACTAAAACGAGCATAACTTTTTACTCCAAACTTGGATTTTAGCAAACTCCGTGGCGTTGGAAAGAGTATTTAAATACCCTTTGTTATACTTTTGGGACACCAATGCCCTTACGGTCCAAATTTTGGGTTGTATATATCCTTTGAAATAACGGAGAGACACGTGTCATAATCTCAACAACTTATCCAAAATTTATTAATTTTATCCATATTTTAAAAGTCCACCCAAAAACCCACCCATATAAGTATAACCTAAAAAAAAACCCCAAAAGACCCACACCCAAATAAACCCATTTTCCCTTTATTCATTGTTCCACCATCCAAATACCCCCAACAAATAGTTCAACACACAAACTCCACCACACCACACCATTCGTCTACAACGGAGCTCCACAAACAAAATGGTCCACACCCATATAATATCGAAAACCCCCTAAGTATATATGTTATTCTCTTGTGTAATCGATATACCTGATGAAGGTAGCACAAAAGTGAGACAATAATCGTATGTTTGATTTTGAGAAGGATAGGGGGAAGATGGAAGAAAGGACAGAGAGACTTATCGATTTATTTTGATCTCATGAGATATTAGTGAGGCGTTTTAATTACTAAATCATTACCAGCTACTAAAAATCAACAACACCCAATTGTTTATCAATTCAAAATTTACTAAGGCAAAATAAAAAGATATAACTTTTGTGATTATAAATCAATTTGAAGTTTGTTGGTTCTGTTCGTCGTGCTACTTGGACAGCGATGAAGGAGAGACAGGTTCAAGATGGTGAAGTTTTATGGTGGCCGAAGGGTCGCTGCACCACTGATTCGCTGGAGCGAGGGAGGCTGAATTAATTAGCAATTAGAAGTGATTTGGTTTGTGGAGCTTCGTCAGAAAAGATGAGTCACGGCGGTGTCTTGAAGTTTCGTCGAGGGGTGGTAATTGGCTGTAGTTGGTTGATGGAACAATGAAGAAAAGAAAAATAGAGTTTATTTGGGATTGGGTTTTTTTCTCGGGTTATAATTATCCGGTGGGTTTTTGGGTGGGATTTTTAATTATGAATAAAAAATAAAATAAAATTTGTATAGACTGTTAAGATTATGACACGTTCTCTCCGTTAAATCAAAGGGTATATACAATCCAAAATTTGGACGGTAAGATCATCAATGTCCTAAAAGTATAACGAGTGGTATTTAGATATCATTTACGTTAGTTCAGGGGTATATTTTTCTTTATTCCCCTTAATTTAATAGGTCATGGAACACCTAAGTTATTTTGTGCTAATAGATATGACTGTACTTCCATTTTCCTCCAATTGGCTGCTGACCTCACCTTCAGACAGGACCATTGTCCGTAGGTCCAACCATGGACCGTACTAGTTGACTATGTGTGGGATTAGAGACTATAAAAATTTGGACCCTAACGACGAAACCTCACTTATGGTCTATGGTTCTACCTACGGTCTGTGAGTTGTTCCGTTGATACTGACACCAGTTTTTCTGAAAACTAGGATTTTCTTAATTTTGAGATCCAAGGTGTTACATCAAACACTAGATGGAGTGGTTCCTGGTGGTGCTGTTAAAGATGATAGAGATGCCTGTGGAGCTAGAGCAATCCGCCTATGCAAAAGACAATTCTTTGATCAAATATCAAGCTGCCTACACTCAATGAGACCTGAAGATGATCTTCCCCTAGTAAAATAGCCACCACGGCCTGAAGCACTAGCCTAGAACCCATGAATTTAACTAGAGACAACGTCATTCTGGCTATACCGGTCACCCTTAGAACTCTGCAATGAAGCCTAAATAGGCCGACTAGGATGACCCTCCTCAAGCCACTGCCTTGCCCTAATATAGGAATCCCTCTACCTAGAATGGGACCCGTCATAACTGCCCTCAAGTCTAGCCCTATTTTCCCTGCCCCTTTCTGCCTCACGATGGAGTTGCACAATAGTGGTAGTATGACCAACAACATCTAGAAACGAAATGACTGGAAGAAACCATAGACTAAGCCTCAATCCGTAGCTTAAGCCTCAACCCACAAATAAAACTCCAAACTCTCTCCTTCTCAGTTGGTAGAATCATGGTTGCATGATGAGAGAGATCGTGAAACTCACCTTGTACTAAGAAACGGTCAGAGAACCCTTCTCCAACTTGGAGAACTGATCCTTGAGGTGAGCTCTGACATGGCCAAGAATGAACTTGGCAAAAAGGCCTCAGAAACATGGTCCAAGTAACCATAGGAGACCTAACTGGACTAGTATCAAAAAGGGTACAACACCGCTACATGGCTGGCCCATCTATCTAGTAAGTAGTGAAGTCGGCTCCTCTCCTCCAAACCCAATGTATACAACCACTCACGAAAAGTAGTAATAAACTTGTGGGCATCCCACCCACAGCTCTAGAAAACCTCGGAGGTGAAATCCTTAAGAACAATCCAAGCATCTTTTGCTCCTCTAGCGGCATAGTCGTATTCAAAGGCTGGACACCCCCAAGTGGTACTTGGGCCTAAGATTCCTCTACTGTAGGCTAATCTTGTTGATTTGGTACTAGTGTAGGTGTTGGTAATGGTGCTGCAACTGGGCCACTTCATGCCTCTAAGCACAATCAGGATTTGAGTAATGGTTTCTTAGAGATCAGTAGCCATAGCTGGTCCGGGTGGTGGCTGAGTTTCCCCCGGCCCAATTCGATGCTTTAGAAAATGGGTTGTTGGGGGATCTGCTATCGGTCTGGGACCCTGCTCTTTAACTAGGGGTGATGTTGCAACCCGATCTAGCAAGGGAGGTTGACCCCTACCCTGAGCCACCTCGCGGTGCATAGGAGCCATTCTATGAAAAGAGTGAAACAAGTGAGATTCCATGAAACCAATAACATACATATTGCACAAAAGTGATACAAAAGAGAATAATTCCTAAAGACAGCCTGCAGCCTCCCGAAGATAGGACATAGACAACTCTACACTGATCTGCATGACTCTACTAGGTATTAGCTTTGTACAAGTGAGATCGGTGAACCTAGGGCTCTGATACAAATTTTTCATAACCCGACTTCTTGAGTCATGATGGCACATACTATAACCCACCAATAGATAAGTAAACTCCTACGTAGTACAACAAGTAATAAGTACAAGGGTAGAACTGTAATGACATGTTCCCGTCGTTATAGATAAGCAATTGGGGAAGGAATTCAGGCCATAAAACATCTGAGTAGTACCTTGGAAATTTTGAGCCTAGGCCAGACTTGGATGAAATCTGGGTCAGGTGAGGTCTAGAGTAATCTGGTAATGGATGGGGGATTTTATTATGAATTTGATCATTTGAGTGGATATTCAAGATGATAAGGATCATGCACAACTTTACAAAATTGAATTCGGGCGGTTAAAACTCCTGTAATTGATCTTAGTGTGAAAAGGTGGTTTTAGACATCAAGGTTTGAGGGTGTGTTCTAAAATAGGGACTTGGAACACAAATTCTGAGTCTCTATCTCGATTCAACTCGCCACATCAAGATTATTCCCGCTATGGCGGGCCAGTCGCAAGTAAAAATGAGAAAAGTCCCAAAAGAGTATTTTACTGCAAACTTCATTCTTAGAGAGAGAAAAGGGCGACTTAGGGCTATTTCTTTTAGTTTTTTACTAACTCTCACGCTAAAGGTAAGTCAATTACTTCCTTCATTCATAAATTGATTGTTAGTAGTTAGAATTTTTTATATTTATCCTTGGGGGAGGGGTTTGGCTTGAATTTAATAGGGAAAATACCCTAATTTGGTGTTAGGATCATGGGATTGGACAAGTGATAGTATTTAGATATAATCCTGGTAAACTAGGCCACTAGTATTAATCCCTTGCATTAATTACTTTTTTCATACCAAGAACAAGCTGAGAGACTCTAGAAATGGGAAGCTCAAGTTCCTTAGGAGTGTTCAGGCTTTGTTTCGAGGCAGGTGATGGTTTGATTTCCCTTTTGTTATATATAATATGCCTACAAATTACTCTATTGTAGTCATGCATATATTTGAATACGTAATGATGAAATAAATTTAACGAAATGACTATTTGTGATTCCATAGCATTCTATAAACCTGTTACCTGACTGTACAATACAAGTGTGTAAATCATTCATTGAGGTGCTTATTGTGTTTGTGATTATGGTTGATGGTATCGGATGTCACGTTCTGAAACATAATTTGATCGGATGTCGCATTCCGACACATAGTGAATCAAGTTGCACGTTCTGACACATTATTTGATATTGATATTATGAAACTGATATATTAAGCATGACTTGGTAAATTGTTGTTCTTTCTATATATGTGTGGGTTACTATGTCGTAGCTACTTGTGTATGTCTCACTTACTGGAATAGTCGTGAGATCCTACCAATACACCTTTGTTTGTGCATTGATACTGCACTTGCTCTTTCTTAAGGTGGTAGTTGAGAGACTTCATCTAGGAGATTACTGACTTGTCGAGTTCAAGGTTGAGCCAGTTCCTTCAGTCTATAATATATTCACCTAGGATCTTAGTCTATTTCCTTTGGACTTAGACCTTTCTAACTCTTACTTTATGTTTAGTTATTTTTGAATTGCACCCCTTTATTTTTGAATTTCCAATTGTTTATGTTTTTTTGATAACTTACTGAGTTTATGGGAACTCACTTTTCAATTGATTTAATAAAATAATTTCCACATCTTTGAGTGCCTTTCTTTCGGTTAGTATTGTTTAATTGTGTTGTAGTAATGGTTCTCCACCGTAGGGTTATTGTAGGTTCCAATCATGACGGTTTAGGTCATGACAAAGATGCTATCAGAGCCCTATGTTCGTTGGTCTTGTTGTACCAGAACGAGTCTAGTAGATTCTTGCAGAGCGGTATGGAGATGTCTGTATTTTTCTTCGAGAGGCTACAAGACTTTAGAAAAATGCCTATATCTCCTTCTCCTTTCGTGCTATAACTTCATTCCAATTAATATCTAATGATCCGAATTGGTATCTAATCTCTTTCACTCTTTATTCTGCATATGGTTAACACGTGAAACAACAATGCTAGACTAGTAACTCCCATCAATAATCCAGAAGGGGAGCCTGCTGCGAGAGGACGTGGACGAGGCAAGGGTAGAGGAAGAGGAAGGGGCAGAGGTCGAAGAAGGGCAGCACCTGCAAGGGATGAAGCTCAAGCTGAGAATGTACCCAGGGAATAGGCCCCTCCCGCACCCTAGGACGATATAGAAGAGAATGTAGAGATTGAGGTGGAAGAGGATGATGAACTAGATGAGGATGCAAAAGTTAGGGCTGCATGACTTCCCCCTTTCGATCCAACTATAGCTTAGCAGATTTTGACTTTTTCTTAGTGGGTTGGTTGGCTCTGGAGACATTCCCACGGTGCAAGCTGGTCCAACCTTTAGTCATCCACCCCATTTGTGTTACAGTACCTAAAATGGATAGAGTGTTGGGTGTTGATACTTTCTTCCTTCCACTTTTTTGCCCTGTGATGATTGTCAATAAGCACGAGATGTTGTCCTATTTTTGAAGTTAAAGTCGCTAGTGTTCCATGTTTCCTAAAGTCAAGATGTCTATGATTTCATACTATATTGCTATGAGAGACTTCACAAGTTAGGCATTGTGCACCAGCATGGAGTTGAGTTTGTGACCTTTCAGCTTCAAGGTGAGGCTAAGCAGTGGTGGAGAGCCTTTCTGGAATACCGATCGCTAGTCTTCCCTCCACTCACCAGGGTTCAAACCAATGCCTTGTTTGTGGAGAAGTGTGTGTCCAGACTTTAAGGGACCACAAGAAGGATGAGTTCATGGCTTTTGAGCACGGTTGTATGGTGGTAACTGCTTATTAGGCTAAGTTACATGCCTTTTCTTGATAAGCTACGTAGTTAGTGACCACAAAGTAAGAGAGGATCTGTTTGTTTGTCTATGGATTGAATCTCGAGTTACATGTATTGTTTGTTCACATGACCTCTGTAGGTAAAAGCATTAATTAAGTGATAGACTTTATGAAGAAGGTAGAAGGAGTTTGACGGGACGGGCATGACAAGGCTTTGGCTAAGAGGCCAAAGAATACGGGTAACTTTAATGGCTCCTACTCCAGAGGTTTATGTAGGCCGACAATTGCGGCTCAACAAATTTATTCATTTATTCCCACTTCTACAGGTGGTTACTCAGGGACTCTATAGTAGAATCCCACCAATGAAGGTCATGGAGCATCTTTTGAGCCAAGTAACTAGTCATCTCTTGAGTGTTTTTATTACAATTGTGGAGAACCAAGACACATGAAGAGAGATTGTCCCCACACATATGTGACTGAACCCATGCAACAGTAGACGAGAGTAGTGGTACCGGCGGGTAAAGGTAATAATGGAAGAGGACATCTACAAGGTGGGTGAGGAGGAAATCAGAGAAGTCATGGAGACCGGGAAAATTGTAATGCAAATAGGGGAGCACTGCAGTAGCAGACTAGAGCACTAGTGTCGGCGGGTAGAGGTAATAATACAAAGGACGTCCACAAGGTGAGCCCGAAGGAAATCAGAGAGGTAATGGAGGCTGGGGAAATAGTAATGCATGTAGGGGAGTAGTGCAACCACATATATAGGTTGTCCGTTAGGATAACATGGCTCAGTTTTATGCCTTTACAGGAAACTATGAGGCTGAGGCATCTGATGTAGTGATCAAATGTACTATTCTTGTCTATGCTTGGATGACTACTATTTTGTTTGATATGGATTCTACTTACTCTTATTTGTCAGTACAGTTTGCATTGGGATTTGATGTGATTTGTGATGTGCTTGATGCCCCTATCCATGTTTCTATCTATGTTTGAGGGTCTATCGTAGTCACCTATGTCTATCATTCTTGTTCTGTCATGTTTATGGGTTGTCAGACTTGGAATTATTTGGTTATTTTGGATATGAATGGCATTGATGTAATCTTAGGCATGACTTGGTTGTCCCCCTATTATGTTGTGCTTAATTGTAATGGTAAGATTGTGACGCAGAGATCACCGAGTAGGGAAAAGATAGAGTGGGAAGGGGTGTACAAGCGTAAGCCAACGAATATAATATCTCTCATCTGAACTAGGAAACTGGTGGTCTAGGGTTGTTTGGTATATTTAGCTCATATCTAGGATGTCGATGTAGAGTCCCCCTCTATTAGGTCTATTCCGGTAGTTTCTGAGTTTAAGGAAGTGTTTCCTACTAATTTATGTAGTATGCCTCCACATAGAGATATAGATTATTGTATTGACTTGAAGCCGGGCAATCGCCCAATAACTATCCCTCCTTATTGTATGGCTCCAACATAGTTAAGAGAGCTTAAGACCCAGATCTAAGAGCACCTTGATAAGAGTTTCATCAATCCTAGTGCTCCCCCGTGGGGTGCTCCTGTCTTGTTTGTTAAGAAGAAAGATGGCACTATGAGGAGGTGCATAGACTATCGACAATTGAATAGGGTCACCATTTGAAATAAGTACCCATTGCCTCGTATAAATGATATATTTGACTAGTTGCAAGGTGCATCGATATTCTGACATTGCCAAGTGAAGGTAAAGATTTTATTTTTTATTATGATGCGTCACATTCGGGCTTGGGTGCTTTGTTGATATAACATAAGAATGTAATAGCTTATGCCTCATGACAGTTAAAGATACATGAGAGAAACTACCCGACACATGATTTTGAGTTGGCAGTAGTAGTGTTTGCTCTTAAGATTTGGCGACATTATCTCTATGGAGTCAAGTGTGAACTGTTCACTGATCATCGCAGTCTACAACATGGGTTCACTCAAAAAGACATGAACCTGAAACAGTGAAGATGGATGTAGTTACTTAAAGATTATGATGTCACCATTCATAACCATCCGAGTAAGGCTAATGTGGTGGCAGACGCATTAAGCCAAATGATAGTGAGTATGGGCAGTTTAGCTTGTTTGGGTGTGTACATGCGACCCTTAACTATGGAGGTCTAGACCTTGGAGTCTAGGTTCATGCAGTTGGGCATCTCAGATAAAGGTGGGGTGTTAGGCATCATTGAGGTTAGAACCACTTTCATTGAGGTCATCAAAGCCAAGCAGTTTTAGGATGAGAGTTTGAATAAGCTCAGAAAGAACACATTGTCTTGCAAGGCTCAAGATACTCCTCTTGATGCATGTGGTATGCTCATTTTAAGGGGGAGGATTTGTGTTCCCCGAGTGGATGACTTGATTTAAAAGGTGTTGACAAAATCTCATGGTACGTGGTACTCTATTCATCTAAGTGTGTCCAAGATGTATTGAGACTTGAATCAACTTTATTGGTGGCCTGGCATTAAGAAAGACATAGTTGAGTTTGTGGCTCAGTGCCAAAACTTGCAGCTGGTAAGTATGAGCATCAAAGGCATGTCGGTTTCCTGCAGAGAATGTCAATCCCTGAAAGGAAGTGGGAAAGGATAGCTATGGACTTTATGGTTGGTCTTCCCAAGACAATGCGAAAGTTTGACTCCATTTGGGTTGTGGCTGACATACTAACTAAGTCAGCCCACTTCATCCCAGTCAGAGGAAACTATAATTGTCACGACCTGATCCTACACCCCGGACGTGACACGGCGTACAAGACTTCAAAAAGTCTCATACAAGACTCATAGCATGTCATCACATAAGATAATAGAAATAGTGTGGAATTTAAAACTTCTCTTTAAATCCATACAATCGAAAACATCATTTAAAACAGCGGAAGTTTACTTGTCTTACATGGCCATCTAAAAACATCTTTGAATCAAAAGTAGGGTCACGGACCTTCTACAATAGAAAGTCTAATAAGTGTCTAGTACAATGAAGAAACGAAATTAAAATAAAGCACTTGTCCTCGGATCCATGAGGACATACCACAAAATTGATGAATAGTAAACTTAAGGTTGAACTAGAAGAACTCAACTCACTTGCCGAAACCTACAGTTGTAGAAATATGGGTTTGCACATTTAATGTACTAAGTATTATAGTCATGCAAAAACCATGCTTAAGAAGGACATTTTATTTAGAAAATCATGCTATATGCCAATTTGAGAAAACTTCATGAACATAAGTATAAGAGGCATAAGATACAACATAATAAACATATAAGCCATTTCATCACATTAGAACATTCACCTTAAGTAACCCCAAGCTATACTTTGTGCAATGTATGAATAGTGTCCCATACCACCATCCACACTAAGTACCACATTAAGGCCACCAAAAAGTGAACTTACCATTCCTCCTTTTCATCTTTAAAAAATACTCATACATAAAGAACATAAACATTTCATAAGTAATGACAAGGAAAGTAACTCATAATACAATCCAAGTAAAGCATCATTACATTAAGCATTTAAATCAACTTTCTTCAATTGCATCATTAAGAGCACATTCATTCATTTGACATTAATACATTGGAGAATCACACCATAGCCCTCTCAAAGCCTACTCGTACAATGCATGGATGACATCCCATACTACCACCCACACTTCATAGAACTTCTCAAGCAACCATAGCACGTATCTCACATGATGGGAATAAGCATTAACCGACATAGACCGTGTGAGCTTAACATGGAATCCGGTGTCTATCCCACACCGTAAAGGGTTGGTCTACTTTCCTAAGGTAGGACCAGTAACATTTTAGCTTAAGTGGATCCACTAGCTAATAACTTATGCGGGCACATAGTTATGGGATAAGAAAGACGTTCATTGAAACCCGGCCTAACGTAGGGAGAGCTTCCATCTTACTATATCCACTCGATACTTAGCCTCCATTCCCATAGAGTAGTTCAGTCAATTTAACATTAATGTACTTCAGAGGACTACCAACATTAGGTCTACTGACCCAAAGTACATTACACATGAAAGGGCCACCACCATTAGGTCTACCGATTCGAGGTACATTATGAGGATAGCTCATTGAATCCTTAAGAAAGGGCCACCACCATTAGGTCTACCGATTCAAGGTTCATCATTTCACACATGAAAGGGCCACTACCATTAGGTCTACCGATTCAAGGTTTTTCATTCATTCATTCATAGACTCCACATGGAAGGGCTACAAACATTAGGTCTACTGATTTAAGACAAAGCCTAGAATACTTCATTAATGAGTTATGAAAGGGATACCAACATTAGGTCTATTGATTCATGTTCATTTAGTCAAGATACATTAGTTACTCAAGAAGAGGATGCCTAAGCCTACCAATTCAAAGTACATCATTCAACATTACTTTCATTCACACAAGAAGAGGATGCCTAAGCCTATAGATTCAAGATATGACAATCATCATTGCTTTCATTTATACAAGAAGAGGATGCTTAAGCCTACCAATTAAAGATACAACATTCACATTACTTTCATTTATACAATAAAAGGATGCCTAAGCCTACCAATTCAAGATACAACATAACATTGAAGAAACCCTTCACATTCTATCATCATTATTCATGAGTGTTAATTGAGAATAAGCTTTCAATCATAACAAAATTGCGTTCTAAACATGATCATAATACTTTCATTGAGATCACACACATATACTTCTCATCATGATCATACATAGATACTTCATGAAATTGCCCTCCAAGGCTATGAATTAATCTCAACCCAAACATTTAGAATAATACATTAGATAAGGAGAACATCATAATTCAATAACTAATTCAATAAAGACATAAACAATTCAACATACTTTCATGATCAATCAATTCCCAATCATATTTCACAACTTAGGATTTTTGGGGAATCATGGGTTCATAGGGGAAAATTCATCATAATTCATCATTTATTCAACAATCCATTCATAATTCATCACATATAACCCTTTGAAAACGTTTTGGAATTGAACCCATGCGTAGATTGAAACCCTAGCTTTTGGAGGGATTTTGGAAACTTGAAATCATCTTCTGAAAGGGCTCATTCAATGAAACTTAATCAAGGATGAAGACTGCCATACCTCTATTGATGAAACTCCACGAAAATTGAGTGAGAAAGGTGAAATTTTGAGCTTCAAAGCTTGACTCCTTCTTCTCCAAAGGTGGTTTCTAGAGAGAGAATATTTGGAAAAGAGGGTAGTTTCTAATTTTGTGATTTGAGAATAATGAATTGAAAAAGGTGTTTAATACCTTTAAATCCTTAAATAATTCTAATTGACCAAAATAAACCATCCCCAACCCATAATTAATTAATTAGGAATTTACCATTTAACTCCTCACTTGGCCGAATTGGGGCAGATTGCACAGTTTGGACTCACGACACTAACCCACGGATCGTTAGTGGGGTGACGCCCCGGACTGAACGTCCGTGGTTTGGTTAAGAGACCCCTCACTTGGGACCTTGACCTACATAAGGCATCCAAGGGGCATGGATGGGCCTACGGGGCGTGGGTCACATCTATAGCTCCCATGTTTTTGACAGCTTTTGGCAGATTTAAGGGCTTTGTGAGTTAGGCTTTAGGGACCCCCTCAAGGACCCTTGGTTGGTCCTTGGGGGGTCGTACCTTGACGTTTAACCCCTAAACCCCTCAACCTAAGCCCAGGAACTCATTTTACAACTTCAAAACCCATATCAAACTCAATCACACACTTGTTAGGCTCTAGTTTCACTTACTAGTTTTCCGGGTCGTGACATTATCTTCCCCTGGGAACATTCTTCCTCGAATGACACTTTAAACACTTTAAGGAATTGAAGACTCAAGATTAGCAGTCCATCATACATGAAACATTATAAACAATGCACAAAACTAGGAGGAAACCTCAACTCCATCTCAAATATACTCCATGCAACACAAGAAAGTAGGAACTACATCTACAAACCAATTATGCATGAAAACTTCAACATTTCTCATTACATTGGAGTAATTACCTTCTCCAACTCAAATCATGCTCATCATAACATCATTAGGAACATTATGCAATTACTCTCAAAAGCACATTTAGGCATGTTCAACAGTTTACCTCATGAAGCATATAGGCAACTTATACTAAATGCACATCAACATGAGGAACACAAATAATAAAAACTCATTCTCTTATTAAACATAACTTCATTTAGAACATGCATAATATAACGAGACCATGGAAACACATAATCACACATGACTCCAAAACATGAAACAAGCTCCAAGGAACTGTTGGTCTCAAACTTGACTATGAATAGAAGGAAAGAGATAAGGACATCGGAACTCTCAACAACCTTACTATGCAATATACTATCTCCCCCTTGGGAGTAAACCCATACTAAGGCTTAACATGAAAATAACATAGGAACCTTAACAAGAAAATCACAACCATAAGGAACTATCAACATACCGGCGCCTTTATCGGGAAGAGCTCCCTTGTCCTCCTTATACCAGAGTGCATTGAAACGACAATACTTTGGAGCATTAGGATCCGGGCCACTTTGAGAAGCTTGTTTGGCCTCTCTTCATTTGGCCGTTAGAGTAGGGAAATCTTTCACTTGGTGATCATTATTTACACAACCATAACAGCCACTTGTACCGGCTAGGCACTTTCCATGATGCTTCTTTCCACAATTGTGGCAAGTAGGTTTAGAAAATGGAGGTCCACCACCTTTATCTTGGTTAACCCTAGGTGTGCTTGAAGAATCTTGGTTGAAAGCCCTCTTTTAGAACCTTCGTTGACCTTGCTCATCGGACCTAGACCTCTTCATCTCCCTATTCTTTTTCTTAATTTTGAACTCCTCAATTTGTTGAGCAAACACCATAAGCCTAGAGATATTCATGTCATCATGGAGCATTGCCGTACGACACTCTTACTCAACTAAATTGGACAGACCCTTCACATATCTACTCATCTCATCCCTCGGGTTAGACACCAAAGATGGAGCATACTTAGACAATAAGGTAAATTTCAAGAATTACTATTGCACTTATGCTACCTTGCCTAAGGTTGATAAACTCCTCCACCTTAGTCTCCCTCTTCTCACGAGGAAAGAACCTATCAAGGAATGCTTTCTTAAACACCTGCCAATCTATAGGACCCGCTCCTACCGGCCTATTGCTTTTCCATTGAGTAAACCAAACTTGGGCAACATCTTTCAATTGATAAGCGGCTAGTTCCACTTTTTCTATAGAAGTCACCCCATAGCTTTGACTACCTTATACACCTCATCCACAAACTCTTGGGGATCCTCTCCCACCTTGGAACCAAGAAATATCGGAGGACTCATCCTCACAAAGTCCCTCAACCTGGAAGCCATAGTACTCACAATAGGGTTCACATGAGTCTCAACACCCCTAGTGGCTTGAGTAATTACGGCTTGAGCCATCAACATAAGATCCGACCTAACTTCTTCATTGGATATAGCCGGAGGATCAACCGGAACTTGATAGCCTTAAGGAACTTGGTCACCTTGAGGACCTTTGGGAGGAACTCCCTCATTCACATTCTCCTCTTCCATCCTTCTTGTGCTCACCCTTCTTCTATTCATATCCTATAAACACAAGAGAAGGGTTAGGAAAAGGACGACTCAAGGAGTAATGAAATAAGTGTAGCTTCCTAACGTCTTATAGCCTCTCATTCATAAATGTGGCGCGCTTCACACTATGAACAAGACTCTACTTGACATGGTTTGTGAGACATCAATCCTAAAAAACATCCCAAAAATCTTGTGCTCTGATACCATGTTTGTCACGACCCGAGCCTACACCCCGAATGTGACACGGAGTACAAGACTCCAAAAAGTCTCATACAAGCCTCATAGCGTGCCATCATATAAGATAATAGAAATAGTGCAGAATTTAAAAACATTTCTTTAAATCCATACAATCGAAAACATCATTTAAAACAACGGAAGTCTACTTGTCTCACATGGCCATCTAAAAACATCTTTTAATCAAAAGTAGGGTCACGACCCTTTTACAATAGAAAGTCTAATAAGTGTCTAGTACAATGAAGAAATGAAATGAAAATAAAGCCCTTGTCCTCGGATCCATGAGGACATACCACAAACTTGATGAATAGTCAACTCAAGCTTGAACTAGAAGAACTCAACTCACTTGCCGGAAACTACACTTGTAGAAAAAGGTAGAAATATATATGGGTTAGCATTTTTAATGTACTAAGTATGATAGCCATGCAAAAACCATGCTTAAAAAGGACATTTTATTTTTAAAATCATGCTATATGCCAATTTGAGAAAACTTCATGAACATAAGTATAAGAGGCATAAGATACAACATAATCAACATATAAGACATTTCATCACATTGGAACATTCACCTTAAGTAACCCAAGCTATACATTGTGCAATGTATGAATAGAGTCCCATACCACCATCCACACTAAGTACCACATTAAGGCCACCAAAAGTGAACTTTAGATATTAAAGTATAACCTCTGTGGTCAAAATAAAAAAATCATCATACACTTGTGTATGTAGAGACTGTTTCCATGATATATCCTACGCTCAAGGAAGAACAATACAAAATTTGTATAGCATCATCACTTCTAGATGGTTTCAAATACTAGATTTAACTCGTTTAGTTTGGGAGGTAAATTGGAGAATAGCATCATCATTATATATTCAAAAAAGTCATTTACACACTTAATTAATCGGGCAATCTAATATCCTCTATTCATGTTTGAAATGATTTTTTTAAAAAATTTGTACCCGGTCATACTCCATCAACCAGGACAAGAACCTTAATACCCATTGGAAACAAGATGTACTATTGTTAGACTTCATCCGGGAAGAAACCCCTTAGTGAACAACTAAGACTTGACATATTGTTGGGCTTTCCCTGCTTTACCATAATCAATTTCAGGACACTCACAATGTTAAACAAGACAAATTTCACAGTAAGTACAATTTTTTTCCTAAATAAAATCTTTAGCACCAAGTCATATTTGACACTTAGTACTCGGCAATATGTTCTTGCAAAATAGTTCGAGTGTTTGGTATTAAGAAAAATGTTTTTTATGGAAAATGATTTCCTAGAAAAGGTTCTCTTAGAAAATATCTCTTACTAATATTCTATCTAGTGTTTGGTAAGTGAGCAAAAATATATTATTCCAAGAGCATTTATTTGTTATCTAGTAAAATGTTATGGAGGAGGGTAGAGATAGAGAGTGGGGATTCGAGGGTAGCCAGGGGTGTTATGGTCAAGGGATGAGAGTTGGATGGGTGGGGAGGAGACAATACACTTGGAGCGTCACTTATACAACTTGTTTCTCCTACTTTTATTAGGGAAGTGATTTTCCTCATTTTTAAGGAGCTTGTTTTCATAAAGAAAATGTTTTTCCAACATTGTGATCAACCAAACATAGGAAAATTGTTCTCCTCCAAACCAAACACACCCAAAAGGGAAAATGAATGCTATTAAAAATTTAATAACGACTTCCAATATTGCTACATATTTTGAAGTGATACCACCAATTTGACAGCAGAAACATCACCATCCATAGTAAAACACTAAATAAAGAATTGTCTTTCCTTCTTTGTTTTGTACTTTTGTAACATTCAGGAGCAATTTATATTGGTAGAACATCATGTCATAATACTAGAAATAAAAGGTGAAGATCAATAACACATTAGACACATAAATTGATTAATTCAACTATAAGAGCGAAATTAAGGTGCAAAAGCTTGATAGAACTAGAGATTATCATGGTATTTTAAGAAAACTTAAAACATAATCCTTAGGTAGATAATTTTAATTCAAGATTCAACTTTTATTATACCCACCAGATCAATTTATATGGGTCCTTTGAAAAATACAGAAAAAGGAAAAAAAATGAACATTCCCAATCAAATCCCAGATAACAAGCATTCACGAACATTAAAATCTATCAAAATCTAAAATATGAAACAAATGCAGAATGAAAGTTACCTTCAACGAGAACAAACCCTAAGTCGAAGTGAAGAGTCACAAAACCGCTAGAATGAAGTTGCTAATAAATTCTCTTTCTGATGTAACAAATATGGTGGTTTTTTTATGTTTTTGGGTTGGGAAAAAGAGTGAGTTAATATTACTCAACTTTGAAAATTTATGTTAAACTTATTAAATTTTGCTTTGTATTAAAAAATTACTTAACTATATTTCTCAATAAATAAAATTTTACATGACAGATTAATTTTTTTATGCTCAAAATAAAATATCTTTTTAGTATAAATACAAAGTAAAATATTATATTTATTTTTAGATACACAGAAGCATCATACATATATGTATATATGCTATAAAATTTGCATAATGTTGCTAGCTATGTGAGGTAGTTTTAACAAAATATCACCATATATGCAGTGACAATTTTAATATAACAATTTATTAATTTACATTAACAAATAGAATTTTCTAAATAATACATAAAATAATAAATTTATCCACAATTATTCTTAAATTAAATGACATGATTATAAAAAAAAATTATTTGCCCAGCAAATATAAAATTTAGACTCAAATAATAATATTTTATTTTGAAATGAGAAATAATTATATGAATTTATTTATTTTAGGACTTAATATCTTAAAAGGTCATTCAAATTTGGGCATTAGAAATAATTTATTTTATCATGTCAATTTTATTTATGAGAAATTTAATTGATTGATTTTATTGATATAAAAAACCAAGTTGAATGATTTTATTGATACAAGACAAAATTAAATGATTTTGCCAAATTATTTCTAAAGTTGTGTGAAATTTTGGGATATTAACTCAAAAAAGAGAAGAAAACAATTGGGCCTTGGGACAATTTTTCAAATCTATTTACTTTTAACGACTGAATACTATGATTAATAACAACCGGATATTATTCCCTCGCTAATATTGAATTAAAAATTGGCTTTTAAGGACCGATATTTTGTTTGGTCGCTATAAGTCACTTATAACGACCAAATTCATATCCCTTCATTAAGAAGAGGTCGTTAAAAGTTCAATTTCCTGTAGTGTTTGATGATTCAGGTACTACTTTATTCTTTACTTAGCCCAATTTCCTAGTTTGTCACTCAAGGACGAGTGATGGATAAATTGGTATCTATAGTAATGACATTTCCTCGTCGTTATGGATAAGCCAATTGGAAAAGCATTTGGGCCAAAAAACTTTTGAGTATAACTTGGAAATTTCAAGCATATGCCAGACTTGGACGAACTCTGAGTCAAGTGAGGTCTAGGGTAATCCGGTAATGGATGTGGAATTTGATTATGAATTTAATAATTTGAGTGGATAGCCAAGACAATAAGGAGCATGTATGGCTTTATGGAATCAAATTCAAACAGGTAGAACTCTCATAATTGATATTAGTGTGAAAGGGTGGTTTTAGAACATCAAGGTTTTAGGGTGTGTTATGAAATGGGGACTTGGAACACAAATTCCGAGTCTCTGTCTCCGTTTAAATCGCCATGAAGGGATTATTTTTGCCATGGTTGAGCTACTATGGTGTGATTGGCCCACTACGGCGGGCCAGTCACGAGTAAAAATGGGAAAAGTCCCAAAACATTATTTTTCTGTAAACTTCGTTCTTGTAGAGCAAAAGGGTAACCTAGGGTTTTTTCTTCTGGTATTTCACTAATTCTCGCGCTAAAGGTAAGTCAATTACATCCCTTATTCGTAAATTGAATCTTAGAACTTAGAATCCTTGCTATGTATCCTTGGGGAAGGATTTTGTCTTGAATTTAATGGTGGAAAAAGCCCTAATTGGGTGTTCGAATCATGGGATTTGCCAAGGGTTAGTTTTTGGATATAATTTGGGTAAATTATGCCACTATTATTGATCCTTTGCATTAATTACTTTTTTTAGATGAAGAACAAGTTGAGAGACTCTGGAAAGGGAAAGCTCAAGTTCCTTAAGAGTGTTCAGTCTTGGTTTCGAGGTAGGTCATGGTTTGATTTCCTGTATGTGTTATATATATCTGCTAATTGCTCAATTGTATTCATGCATGTATGTGAAAGATGAAATGAATCTAATGAAATGACTATTTGTGATTCTGTAGCATGCAATTAACTTGTTGCTTGATTGTACGATATAAGTGTGCAAATCATTCATTGAGGTGTTGACTGTGTTTGTGATTGTGGTTGATTGGATCGGGTGTCACGTTCCGATACATAATTGGATCGGGTGTCATGTTCTGACACATAGTGGATCGGATGTCAAGTGCCGACAAATTATTGAATTGAGTGTCACGTTTCGACTCACTAACAATATAGGTGTGGGTTCCATGAGAGAACAATCATTGATTGTTGCATTAGAGATTGATATTGTGAAACTGATATATTAAGCATTAACTGGTAAATTGTTGTTCTTTCTGTATATATGTGGGTCATTATGTTCTATTTACTTGTGTATGTCTCACTTACTGGAATAGTTATGTGATCCTACCAGTACACCATTGGTTGTCTATTGATACTGCACTTGCTCTATCTTTGTTGAGTACATAGCATCTTCAGGCGGCTATTGAGAGACCTCGGCTTGGAGATCATTGTCTTGTCAAGTTCAAGGGTGATCCAGCTCCTTGAGGATACCATGGATTCATCTAGGATCTTAGTCCATTTCCTTCGGACATAGACCTTTCTGACTCTTACTTTATGTTTAGTTGTTTTGGGATTGCACCCCCTTATCATAGACCATTTAGTTAGATGTTTTGGTACAATGACATGCAAGTTCTAGGGGTTGAATTTCCACTTGTTTATGTTTGGTTTTGAGAACTTACTGAGTTTATGGGAACTCTACTATTAAATTGATTATCTAAACATGTTTCCACATCTTTGAATGTCTGCCTTTTTGTTAGTATTGTTTAGTTGGATTGTAGTAATGGTTCTCCCACCGTAGGGTTAGTGTGGATGCGAATCACGATGGTTTGAGTCGTGCCAAGAACTGACTAGAGAGTAACACCAACAATTAGAAAAGATAGTAACAAAAGCAAACCAAAACTATATGCAAAGGCCCTCCAAGAACCCAGAATCCATGAGTATAGAGCTATCTAATATGAACAAGTACAAGTCCCAAAAGTGGACCACAACAAGTTTTCTCAAAGGCAAAACACTAGCTAATATATGTATACAAGGAGATAGGTTGATCCATGACGCCAAGTGCTCATCCTTGTCTCCAATATCCACAAGTGTCAAAAGATGGCATGAACGATCACGACTTGTAGTTGGTACTAGGACCTTCGTCATGAAAATGATGTAGAGGGTAGCATAAGTAACCAAATAAAAATACTCAGTAGGCATCATAAGTTGACTGATCGAAAGTTAAAGATAATCAAATAAGATAGAATCTAGACACTAACAGAGGCCAAAATGGGTATTAAGAGAAAGCACATTAGCATACCGAAGGTAAATCTAAGTACAACTAAACTAAACCTAAATAGACCCCATAAGGCCACAGGGTACACTTGTGCGCATGTTTAAATAAAACCTGCATGGAACCCCATATGCCTAACTGGTACACAAAATAGTTAAATCTACAAGAAAGAAGTGCCTCCATACCAGATCCAACAAGAGTACTATAACACACCCAAAAAATTCTAAGTTAAGGCCTGAACCATTATTTATATACATATAAGGTCGTATTGGATGATTCTAAAATTTCTCATATGTGTAAAGGTTAATTCTTTAGTATGGAAATGAATTTAGACATGAACTAAGGTCACAAGAATCCCCTGGCACAAAGTCGATTTGAAAGCTTCCTTATCGATTAGATTTTGACATAAAATTCTACTTAGGTAAACTTCAAACGAGCATATCTCTCAACACATAATGAATTAGGCGACTTATTACCTACTAAATTAAAGGTATTTGAGTCCTCTTTCCAATCCTATCAAGTTTTCCTTAGATAGAGTTCAGAGTAAAAGGCTATGACCATATTACCATAGACTACCGGCCGTTAAATTTAGATGACCCGTACTGTCAACTCATCAAAATCATTAAAGAGTCTGATTTTTGGGATCCAATTCCTATGAATCCATTCTACGAGCCATAGGAAATTCTACTGGTCGTAGTTTGGACCTGTAGAATGGACTTTTGAGCTTGAAAATTGTATAAATTCTACGGATTGGATCTATGGTGCGTAGAAACTTCTACGAGTCATATATTGGACCTGTAGAATGATATTTTGAGCCGTAAAATTAAATACAAATTCCATGCATGGGATCTAGGGTCCATTGAATAAACCAAGGACCGTAGATGGACCCGTATAAGGTTATTTTCAACTTTTAAGAAGGGTATTTTAGTCTATTCCCACCCCTTCTAAGCTTAAACCATGACATTTTTTTAACTTGTTAAGGGGTTTTAATCAATGTTAAACAAATCTTTTGACCTTCATTGACGCTTCCTAGTCTTAGAGCAAGAATCCAAGATGAGAAAGCTAGGGTTCTGAGTGTTCTTTGAGTTGTCACCAACTTCACAAAGAACTTTGTTCTTCTAGGTATGTAGGCCTAATCATAGAGATGGAATGAGTTCGTCCTCATGCCTTACATCTACATTCTATCAATAAAAGATAATCTAGGGTTACATCCTTAGTTTTGATAATTCTTGAGATGAGTTGTTGTTGAAATCTGAGTTTCTATTCCTAATTTTTGAGTTGCTAAATGCTATGCATTTAGATTCTTGAGTTGATTGATCATTACTATTATTCAGCATGCACCCTAGTATTTGAGTCTTCACGGAGTTATCATTGAGAATCTTTTTAACCAAACAATAGTCTTAAACAAATATTCAGAGAAAGTAAAAAAGAGTTCTGCGTAGAGTTTAAAAGAGAGATTTATTAGTAAAGTTTAAGGGAAATAATTGATTCCCAAATGTATTACTTTTACATTGATAAAGAGAATATTTTTTCTCATTAAGATTTTCCACTGATATTTTAGAGTAGTTACCTCTTTTAAGAGGATTATTTGAGCAATTACCTCAAATTGAGAAAGAGTATGTTTTATAAATTTGATAATGAGTATGTATATTTATTGGGAGTAGTATTGAGCACTTATATAGGGATGAGTATAGACAACTCAAAATTCTCATAAATTGTGAAGCCAACATAGGTAAATGATCGTACTTTCTAGACGACTCCTTATTGATTTTGAGAATAGCTATAGTGTATCCCTTTAGTTTAGGTGTCCTATATCCCGGAAAGGTATAGGGGAGTTCTGGAAGCGTGGGCGAGACATGGTATCATAATGTTGCTCATAGTGATGGTTATCGATTAGAGAATCTCCCTAATATATTAAACAATATTTTATTGTATTTTCTTATACATCTTTGAGTTAGCCTATTTTCCTTGTAAAGCTTCAAACATTCTATCTTTTACTTACGGTTTGAGTTGAGTTGTGATAAGTTAAGGTGAATAGTTCTTCAGCCTTATCAATTCAGCTATTTATTCATTGAGCTTTATTACATACTCATACAATCAATGTACTAATTCCATTCAACCTGCATCTTTTTCTGATGTAGATACAGGTGTTCAGGATCATCAACAGACATTTTGTTGAGATCACTTTGCACTCCAGTTTGCTTTTTGTAACCCTTCTTGCATTCCAAAGGACTCCATTTTCTTTTTAATTTAGTCATTTTAGGGCATCGTGAATCTTGTCCCAACATCTATGTTGAACTGTATAGGTTTCATAGATAGATAGAGTTGAAGAGTCTCTCCATATTTACTTTTCTTTGAGATGTTTTGCAAATTATTATTCCTCTATTATTGAGTATTGTACAAATAGTTTGAGTTGAGTATTTACTTTGAGTTTGAGTGTTCTAAATTTTGTTTCTAAGCCTATTATCCCTTGAGTAAATCTTTCTCCAAGTAGTCATCCACCCCAAGGGTTCATTTTGGGCCCACAAATGGTTCTCGAGTGTAGTCCACATCCAAAATGTAGGTTTAGGGTGTGACAAGAATGCTGGGTCTCGAAACCTAAGCAACAACCTTTGACTAGAGATGGCAGCTTCAAACCGCAAAGCATCAACCTCAAACTAGGAATATTGCCTCAAACCGTGAACATCGGCCTCAGACTAGAGATAACAACCTTTAACCGTGAACGTTGGCCTCGAACCAGAGATAATCATAGTGTTCTGTAAACTCCCAACCCAGCTAGCAAGAGTGACAAACATAAACGTCGACTCTGAAGAGGATTCCAACATCAAGACCAAGTCATCATGGAATGAAGTCCACCAACAACCATCCATAGAAGGCTCCAAGCCTAGCAAAACCTAATATCAAGTCTTCAGAAGGCTTAAACCCTCCAGCATTTCATTGGAGCTGTACAGATAAGGAGAGAAAGTAAAAGGTCCACAAGGTTGCGGAAATGCCTAAACTAAGTCTCATACTATCAAACCCCAGTCTACTATGCAGTCTACAACGACCTTGGCCATCCGAAAAACGTTGGAGATATACCAAGTAAGAAAACAAGTAAACCACATAGCATGTTGCACCTCACATACAATCCCCCAACTGACATGGTATACACTTGAAACAGTACTATTCAATCTTAAATCATAGTTTCTAAGAAGAAAAGCAGGAATTAGTAGGTACGCGCCCCCAAATCATATAAATCATCGTGCATTTATACGTTCATGCTCAATCTAATTAGAAAGGAAGTTGCGTCCTATCTGTAGGCCAACAACTTTCACTCCAAATCACAAGGACAAATATTTTCCTATCCTAACGGCCTCTGAATGTTGCAATGCTACAGCATCAGTACGGTGGTTTAGACACCAAAGTTGCATAAAACGGAGAAAGACCAATTATAAAGTTAAATAGGATCCATGTCAAAATTTCTGTAATTGACTCGGTCAAAAGTCATAAGCTATGTCTCAAACTTGTGTTCCAAAATTGAATACAATTTAAGGCCTAATACAGCGAAAACAAAAACAAGCAATTAAATCCCAAATTCAAGCCCAAACAAAAGGGAAGCAAAATATATATTTAAAGAAAACTTCACCTCGAATGGAGGTTCATCAACTCAATCTAATAAGCCCACTACATAGCCTCGACAATTACGGACACTTGGGACTTCAAATCACAAAAGTTGGAGCTAATATGAATGAGAAATTTCCAAAATACTATGGCTGGTCACGACATAGTTTTAATAAATAAGCCAGGGAGCAAGCCCTTGAAGATCCAAGGAGACTGCTGGAACATATGCACCACGCATGTCATGAGGCGCCAAAGCAGCTCACACATGTGAACGCGTCTGCCATCTACGAACATGGCCCCCGCACATGAAGGCACCTGCCAAGGAACTTGCCATCCACGAATGCGTCCTTAGGCGGAACACGGGGCATGCCTCAGCTAAAGGCTAAGGCTTAAAAACTTCGACGGGGTGCCCTAGACCGAATCTTGTGCATGCAAACAAACTATGCTATCCCATCACATTCAATAGTACAGACTCAATGGAACCATCAAAATTTCCATCCAAGGCTATTTTGAGGAAAAGTAGGTCCACATCCAATTTCATTTTTGAGCCAAAATCTACAAGGGGGCTTGAAATTAGCCCAGAGGCCTCGCGATCTAAACAAAGGGTCATTCGAGACCAAACTCAACAATGCAGATCTAACCACGTTGACGAAATTTTCATCCGAACTCATTTACTCAGAATGTTGACTAAAGTCAAACTTAGGCCTTAACTTGAAAGTTAAAATGCATAATCACGCAGTCACATTGAAAGTCTTGGGAGTTATGCTGACTATGCAACTAGCCGACAATAACACTTCAAAAGCTAATGGAATCATCAGAATTAGATTTTGAGGTCATCTCCCTAAAATGACCTTTCATGGTTTAAGAACTTAAAAACACTAAAACTCGCATAAAATCTTAACGAATGACTAGGTGACCGAACTGTCGGTCGCTAAACGAAAGATCTAAATGATGAAAAATATGCATAAACACAAAAATGACTTGAGGGTCATTATAAGTTCAATCGTCTCAGAATGTGGAATTTGGTCTAGGAGTGTTTTCGTTTACTGTTTCTAAGTCTATCTGTGGAATTGAACCCTTGAGTTTTAAGTTTAACTGAATTTAGGCCAAGAGATGACTTCACTCAATGTTCAGAGTTTTGATGCTCGAATTATATATTTGACGATTCCGTAGGGCTCAAAAGGTTATTTTTGGCCCAGGAAAGGTTTGAATGTTCATTTTCTGGAGGTTTATGGGGGAATTTTAGTCTTTTTGATTGAAAGATAGTTTATTGCGACTTTAATGGGTTTTAGGTCAAGGAGACCTTGAATCTATGTTTTGATGATTCCATTGAGTCCAAAACATCCAATTTATTTGGGTGGCATATCTGATTAGGTTGCACAAGATTCCAAAAAAATCCTGAGGGCCCATTCAAAGGATTCTTAGTTTTAATGTTTTGTTGTTGTTGTTGTTGTTCAGTTATCTGATGTGATGTTAATCACTATCCTGGGATCCTCTTCCATGATTGTGTTAGTGTATTAAGTTGTGCATCATGATTGTGGGATGTCTACGGGATCGCTGGATGTCTACAAGATCGCTAAATGTCTACACGATCCCGTAGGTCAAAACTCTTGAGAATCATGATCAAATGGCCCTTGTCACGATCGTAAAAGTTAATTAATTAGTTGACCATCTTTTATCTTCGTGATCGTGTAGAGGGGGATGCGATTATGTAGGTCTAAACTCTTAAGAACCATGATAGTATGGCCCTTGTCACTGATTAATAAAGTTTCAAAGAAACTACTTCCAATTCTAAGTGTCAAATATCGTAAATTAGTATAAAACCCAACTAAATGAGTTGGGGTCCAATCCCATAGGGAGCAGTATGTGTTTCAGATTCAATTGGGAAGTATAAATGTGGTCAAATCAGCCATAGGAATAAAAATTATCAAATAAAGACATCATTCAAATCAAGAGGTGACACGAATGTCAAATGGGGGGTTTTGGTTTTGATTATCAACAAAAAGCAATCACAAACACTAGGAATTAACAATGATGAGACGGATTCTTAGGATGTGATCGATTATAGGCTAATATAGACATATGGGTAATTGCAACTATTAGTAAATAGCTAGATATTAGTGAGTAGGCTAGGCTATAAGGGAGGTAATTTTCTCTCGAACAATTACCCCGAATCAAGTGATTTCTCTCGAACATCAACAAGCATGAAAATTAAGAGCAGCCCACACCTTAATCCATTCACTCTCTCGAGCTAAATGTGTGGGATTGGGTTTAGGATTTACTCTCTCGAAATAAACCCAGATCAACCCAATACCCACAAAAGATCAATCAAAAATCTTAGTTCTAAAACCTCTCTCTCGAGCAAGCCAAGAACACAAACATAGAATTGCATTTGCAACTACAATTCTTAAGTTAAACCACAATTAATGATTGAACTTAATTTTAAATACCCATAAGCTAAATCAGCCCATAATCACACCCTAAAACTTTGGGGTTTTAGCTAGACATTATAAAAAAGATAAAAACAGTTACCGAATTGATTATCCATCAACTAGGTAAGAGTGATTTCGTCTTTACAAATGCTCCAATTTGTTGAATCTTAAAGACCCACTTCCAATTTCTCAAAAGTGAATTTCTTCAATCAGTCAAAGCTAAGGAAAAACTAGAGAAAACTGTCTCTGGATGATCAAAACTTAATAATAATGTCTTAGATGTCTCCAAAGATATAAAACTAAATGTTCAAAAACGTATTTATAGTCGCCAAAAATGTGCTACGAAGAGTCAATCGCCAAAAAAAGTATTCATTCTTTCAATTTGTTTTGTTCCTTTTTGCATGTTAGTGTCCTTGCTTTGTTCCTCAATCCATGTACCTGGAAATCAAGGATTTTTTATCAGGTTATGGCACAAATCGGGCATTTGAGGACACTAAATCTATATAAACAAAGCCCTAAATGAGTCCAAATCTCAAACTCATCAACACCCCCAACTTAAACTTTTCCTTGTCCTCAAGTAAAACTCAAGTTGAGCAGTTCAAAAAGGATGTCTTAGACAGTGGTACAAAAGACTCAACATGAATGCACACAACAAGACTCAATTACTCATGCAATGATCAATTGTGCACTCAAAGATTCAAGTAGTGACTCCACCATTATCAAAGATGCTCAACCTCACAATACTTGCTTCAAATGTAAGTTCAAGCTCAACAAAATTACTACAATGCCTTCCTAACAAAGATGATTCCATTCTCACACACAATGTCTCAATAATTTATAGTTCCGGAATCACATACGACTCTCACACTCACAAAGATGAACACATGCATGACTTCACCCATAGATTTGCCCTTATTTCCAATCAACATTTGTTTCAGCTCACTCAAGATTAAGAAGGTCTTTTCAAGGCTTGTAACGGGGATGAGTGTAAAGGTATGGTCATTTAGGCTCAGTGGCTACTACTCTTCATGAAATGTTGTTTGAAAATCAATTCTTTCTTTTCTTCAACATTTTACTCATGCTCATAATTCACCCCATTATTCAACTTCCAATTGACTATCGGACACCCCATTTCTTTTGTAACTTTCACAACTTTTTTTCACAACTTCTTCATTCTTTTTCATTTGCTTTCTTCTTTTCTTTCTCTTTTTTTTACTAGGAGGGGTTTCATCTTTTTCAAAGCCATGGATAATAAGAAACATGGTAAGAAACATACGAGTAGAAAATTAAGAAAAATAAGAAGAAAATTAAACAAATTATATCCGGAATATAAACAACTTAATACCACAAAAACTGAT
>JAJOOR010014757.1:0-53343 GCA_036250505.1 Solanum acaule
TCTTTGATAGAACTTCTTGAATGAGAGGTTATTCAAGAATCAAGAGTTACCATACCTTAATTATTGAAGACCCATGAAATTGAAGAAGAAATCAGTTGAAAACCCATCTTCTAGCTTGTGCTTCATCAAGGTCTTCAATGGAGTTTTTGAGAGAATCTACTTTTAAGAGGGAAAGGTCAATTTGAAAAATGGGGTCTAATTCTAGGTTATGGGGTTTTTAACCAGCTTAAAATACCCTAAAATAGGTAGAATAACCGTTTATAATAATTTCCCAAAGTACCCAAACTACCCTTCACTTAATTGGACCTTTTAAACAAGTCAAACTTGAGTTTTTTTTTGCAGATTTCATCTGGGATCAAGTTCGTGATGCGGAGGTGTTCCCAAAAGTTTCTAGAAATTAAATTCTGAGACAGTAAAGTCCACGACATGTCCGCGGCGTGGGCCAAACTTTTGGCCCTTGGTCTAGTCCGCGATGCGGACATGCTCCTTCTAAGCACAACTTCAAGCTGTCTTGGCAGCTTGTTTGGCCAAGGGTTGGGGTCCTCCTCGGGGACCCTTAGGGTGGTCTCGATGAGTCATAGCCGAATGTTTTGACCCTAAAAACATTTATTAAGACACTAGGGTCACCTCCACTGATTTTAGACTCCAAACAACACATAAAAACATGAATAACATACTAGAACACACCAACACGTAAAACACTAGTTTCCGAACGTCTTGGTCGTCCCTTGACGTTTGACTTCCAAACTCTCTAAAACCGACTAAGAAGGCTATTCTTCATTATTTTAACAAGTTATTAATGCATAAAACCCATGTGTGGGTCTACTTTATCCTACTTTATTTTGAGGGGTGTTACGTTTAGAACAGAATTGCGTTATGATTGAAAATTTATTTTCAATTAACACTCATGAATGATGATGATAAAATGTGAAGGGTTTTATTCAATGTATTGCACTTTGAATTGGTAGGCTTATGCATCCTTTTCTTGCATAAATGAAAGTAATGTGAATGAATGTATCTTGAATTGGTAGGCTTTGACATCATATTCTTGTATAATAAATGTGTCTTGACTTGATCATTATGAATCGATAGGCTTATGGCATTCCTTTCATAAATGATTAATGAATGTGTCTTGATTTGATGAATTTGAATTGATAGGGTTATGACATTCCTTTCATAAATGAATTAATGTAATGACGACTCTTGAATCGATAATCTTATGACATTCCTTTCCTAATGAGTCAATGTACCTTAAATCGATAGGTTTATGGAATTCCTTTCATGTGTATAATGATGTGAAGATGATCCATGAATCGATAGTCTTATGAAATTTCTTTCATAAATGAACTAATGTAATGACAACTCTTAAATTGATAGGCTTATGGCATTCCTTTCCTAATGACTCAATGTACCTTTAACTGATAGGATTATGGCATTCCTTTCATTTGTATAATGATGTAAAGATGATCCATGAATCGATAGGCTTATGGCATTCCTTTCATGAGGATTCATGAGCTATCCTTAAAATGAACCATGAATCAATAGGCTTATGGCATTCCTTTCATGAGTAATGATGTACTTTGGGTCAATAGGCTTATAGAATTCCTCTCAAGTACGATGATGTTAATGCAAATGAAATACTCTATGGGAATGGAGGCTAAGCACCGAGTGGATATGGTAAGATGGAAACTCTCCCAATGCTAGGCTAGGGTTCCAATGAACATCTTCCTATCCCATAACTATATGCCCACATAGGATATTAGCTAGTGGGTTCAACCTATGTTATAATGTTACTAGTTCTACCTTAGGCAAATAGAACACCTTCCTTCGGTGTGGGGTCATACGTCACCGGATTCCATGATTTAGCTCTCATGGTCTATGTCGGTTAATGGCTATTCCCATCATGTGAGATGTGTATTATGGTTTCTTGATGAGTTTTATGAAGTGTGGGTGGTAGTATGGGATGTTATCCATGCATTGCACGAGTAGGCTTTGAGAGGGTCATAGTGAGTTCTCTAAGTCTTAATGGCTAATGTATGAATGTGTCCTAAATGAAGCTAAGGAAGAATATTGACTCTTATATGCTTAAATGTGAAGATGCATGCTATACTTGGATTGTATTATCAGTTACTTCCTTGTCATGACTTATTGTATATGAATGTGCCTTGCCTATGGTGACTTCAAAGGATTACTTAGTGTGAGTAGTAGTATGGGATGCTACTTGCACATTGCACAAGTATGACTTAGGGTTATCTTAGGTGATGGTCCTTATGTGATGATATGACTTATGAAATGTTTATGTCACTTATATATGAGTATTGTATGAAGGTGAAAAGGTTAAATGGTAAGTTCACTTTTGGTGACCTTAAGGTGGTTTTTTAGTGTGGATGGTCATATGGGACGCTATCCATACATTGGACAAAGTATAGTTTGAGGGTTACTTGAGGTGAAGGCTTAATGTGAAGGTAATGGTTTCTATGATGATTATGTTCTAATGTGGTTAAGTGACTTGTACGTTGGTTATGTTTGAATATTATGCCTCTTATGCTTATGTTCATGAAGTTTCTTAAAATGACATATATCATGGCTTTCAAACAAAATATCCATTTTAAGCATGTTTTTTCATGGCTATCATACTTAGTACTTAATTGTGCTAACCCATTTGTCTTAATGTTTTACTACAAGTGTAGGTTACGGCAAGGGAGTTACTTTCTATCTATTTGAAGCTTGGATTTGAGGTTCTCCAATACTAATTGGTATGTCCTCATAGATCGTGGACAAGTACTTGATATTTCCATTTCCTTCTTGTAAAAGACTATTGTTAGACTTTTCGATTGTAAAGGGTCGTGTCCCTACTTTTGTTTTAGATGTTGTTTTTAGATGGCCATGTGAGACAATAGACTTTCGCTATGTTTCAAAGAGGTTTAAATGAGTATTTTGATTGTATGGTTTTAAGTAAAGTTTTAATTCCGTACTATTTCTCTTATCGAATGCAATGAAATTCTATGAGACTTGTATAAGACCCCTTTGGGGTCAAGTACGCCGTGTCGCATCTAGGGGCTAGCCTTGGGTCATGACAAACATAGTATCTGAGCACAAGATTTTGGAAATGATTTTTAGGATTTATGTCTCACAAGCCACGTCCTGTAGAGTCTTGTTCATTAGTGTTAGTCGCGACACATCTATGAGCGAGAGACTATAGGACGTTAGGAAGTTACACTTCTTTCATATTCTTGAAGTCGTGCCATAGAGTTTGACTCCATAAGTTCTCTCTCTTATTCCTTATACGATGGTCTTGAAGATGTGACTACTTGAAGGGCTAATCCTACAAGGATCGAGGGAGAAAAAGGTGAGTGTTGATGTCAATTATGGCTTTGTGACTTGTTAGACTTGAGGTGATAGATTATGATGTTGTCTTTAGTTTGAATGGGTTGCTTTATGGTTATGTGTGTTAATGGTAGAAGTCATGATGAGTTTTGAGGAATGTTGAAAGGTTTGATGAATAAGGTGTTTTAGGAATGTTTTGATGGGTTGAGTGAGTAGACTTCTCTAAGAAGGGTAGAAGTGTAATTCACCTCGGTTTAGAACCATCTTGTGTGATGAGTGTCAGGGTTTAGTGATGTTTTTATCCGACCTTAGAATTAAAAGAAGTGAAGTTTAAAAGAGCTTGTATAGGCTTACTCCCTAGTGGGGGGGGGGGGGGCTAATGTGCTTAGACGGTAAGGTCATGGAGTGTCCTTGATGTTCATGAGTTAGGCTTGCTTGATAATCTGACCTTAAGAGGTGTAGTGAGTTTGAGGAGTTTAGATCCGGTGTGGTAGACTCATATGAGACCTTGAGTGGTGTTGGTAAGGTTGTTTGTAAGCAAGAGTTGCTTAATGAGGACCTTCCTAGTTTGAAGGCACCGGTAAGTGATAGTTCCTTATAGTTGTGAATGTTGTGTTGAGGTCCTTATGTTGTTTTCATGTTGGCCTTAGTTGGGTTACTCCTAAGTGGGGAATAGTATGTTGAATAGTAAGGTTCTTGAGAGTTTTGATATCCTTATCTCTTTCCTTCTATTCCTTTTCAAGCTTGAGACCCAAAGTTCCTTGTAGCTTGTTTCATGTTTTGGAGTTATGTGTGATTATGAGTTTCCATGGTCTCCTTATGTTATGCATATTCTTGATGAGTTTATGTTTAAATGTGAATGAGTTTTTATGATATATGTTCCTCATGTTGACGTGCATTTAGTATGAGTTGTCTATATGCTTCATGAGGTGAATGTTGAACATGCCTAAATGTGTTTTTATGAAAAAAAATTGCATAACGTGCTTAATGATGTTATGATGAGCATGATATGAGTTGGAGAAGGAAATTCCTCCAATGAAATAAGAAATGTTGAAGTTATGATGCATAATGAGGTTGTAGATGTAGGTCCTACTTTCTTGAGTTGCGTGAAGTATGTTTGAAATGGAGTGGAGGTTTCCTCCTAGTTTTGTGAATTTGTTTATGATGTTGCATACATTCTGGGCTGCTAGTGTTGAGTCATTAACCCCTTAATGTGTTTAAAGTGTCATTCGACGACGAATGTTCCTAAGTTGAGGATAATGTAATGACTCATAAAACAAATAAGTGAAACTAGAGCCTAACTAGCGTGTGTTTGAGTTGTTGTGGGGTTTCTTGTGGTAGAATGTTGTCCTGAGCTATGGTTGAGGGGTTTAGGGGTTAAACGTAAAGGTATGACTCCCCAAGGACCACTCTAGGGGTCCTTGAGGAGGACCCTTAGCCTAACCCCAAGGTTGCCCCAAAAGAGAAAAGTTGCCGAAATGAGGGTGACCTACGGAAGGGGTCCACGCCCCGTGGATGGCCTCTGTAGGTCAGGCCCCCAAAATATGAGCTGCAGCCACGAACCATGGAAGGCCAGGCTGGCCCGTGGTCCCACCCACGGTCCGTGGGTGGCTAGTCGTGGTTCAAACCTGTGTGTGCTGTCAAGACTCGGCCTTGCTAGGGGTCCTTTGGTAAATTCATTTTAAGTTGAGGGACAGTTATTTTGGGCTAATTATGGTATTTTAAGAGTATTAAAAGTATTAAACTCTATTTTCCAATTCATTATTTCAAAACACCCCAAAGTTAGTAACCTCTCTTCTCAAAAGTTCTCTCCCTAGAAACCTCCATTGGAGGTGAAGACTTCAAGCTTCCAAGGTCAAGATTTCAAGTTTTTCAAGGGATTTTCGTGGTATTCTTCCATCAAAAGGTATGGTAGTTTTCATCCTTGGGTAGCTTTCACCCAAGGAGCCCTCTCAAAACTCCCTTTTCAAAGATGAACTTTCCCCAAAAATTCTAAGGTTTCACTCAAGCCATGGGTTCTTTCATAAAACGATTTCAAATGTTCAATTGAACTTATATTATGATGAATTCGTTGTTTTAAGGTTAATTATTGAAGAAACTCCCCATGAACCCATGGAATTCCCCAAAACATATTTTCATGAATGTTGGCATGAATGAAAGGTAATTGGATAAATACTCTAATTGAATTTATGATGTTTTAGTTATTGAATCGAGTTAATATCCATGATTATTATGTCAATTGTAGTGTGTGTTGATAAATTGGAAGTATGACCCTTGAAGGGCGGCAAGTTCTGATCAAATTACATATTGAAGTAGAATTGTTCTTGATCATTAATCCACTTGAAAGGTGGAAGTGTTTACTTACTATGTATATTGCAGTATTGAATTGATGGATATCTTCCTTGTACCTCTATATATGAAGGATCTATGTATGATCATGATGTAAAGTATATGTGTGTGATTTCAATGAATGTATAATGATCATGTTTAGAATGCAATTGTGTTATGATTGAAAGTTTATTCTCAATTAACACTCATGGATGATGATACAAGAATGTGAAGGGTTTTCTTAAATGTATTGTACACTTTGAATTGGTAGGCTTATGCATCCTTTTCTTGCATAAATGAAAGTAATGTGAATGAATGTATCTTGAATTGGTAGGCTTAGACATCTTATTCTTGTATAATGAATGTGTCTTGACATGATGAATATGAATTGATAGGCTTATGGCATTCCTTTCATAAATGAATAATGAATGTGTCTTGACATGATGAATATGAATCGATAGGCTTATGACATTCCTTTCATAAATGAACTAATGTAATGACGACTCTTGAATTGATAGGCTTATGGCATTCCTTTCCTAATGAGTCAATGTACCTTGAATCGATAGGCTTATGGCATTCCTTTCCTAATGAGTCAATGTACCTTGAATCGATAGGCTTATGGCATTCCTTTCATGTGTATAATGATGTGAAGATCATCCATGAATCGATAGGCTTATGACATTCCTTTTATAAATGAACTAATGTAATGACGACTTTTGAATCGATAGGCTTATGACATTCCTTTTATAAATGAACTAATGTAATAACGACTTTTGAATCGATAGGCTTATGGTATTCCTTTCCTAATGAGTCAATGTACCTTGAATCGATGTGCTTATGGCATTCCTTTAATGTGTATAATGATGTGAAGTTGATCCATTAATTGATAGGCATATGGCGTTCTATTCATGAGGATTCATGAGCTATCCTTAAAATGAACCATGAATCGACAGGCTTATGGCATTGCTTTCATGAGTAATGATGTACTTTGGGTCGATAGGCTTATGCCATTCCTCTCAAGTACGATGATATTAATGAAAATGAAATACTCTATGGGAATGGAGGCTAAGAACCCAATGGATATGGTAAGATGGAAACTCTCCCAATCCTAGGCTAGGGTTCCAATGAACATATTCCTATCCCATAACTATGTGCCCAAATATGATATTAGCTAGTGGTTTTGACCTACGGTAAAATGTTACTAGTTCTACCTTAGGCAAGTAGAACACCTTCCTTCGGTGTGGGGTCATACGACACTGGATTCCATAATTTAACTCTCATGGTCTATGTCGGTTAATGCCTATTCCCATCATGTGATATGTGCATTATGGTTTCTTGATGAGTTCTATGAAGTGTGGGTGGTAGTATGGGATACTATCCATGCATTGCACGAGTAGGCTTTGAGAGGTCATAGTGAGTTCTCTAAGTCTTAATGGCTAATGTATGAATGTGTCCTAAATGAAGCTAATGAAGAATGTTGACTCTTATATGCTTAAATGTGAAGATGCATGCTATACTTGGATTGTATTATCAGTTACTTCCTTGTCATGATTTATTGTATATGAATGTGCCTTGCCTATGGTGACTTCAAAGGATTACTTAGTGTGAGTAGTAATATGGGATGCTACTTGCACATTGAACAAGTATGACTTAGGGTTGTCTTAGGTGATGGTCCTTATGTGATGATATGACTTATGAAATGTTTATGTCACTTATGTATGAGTATTGTATGAAGGTGAAAAGGTTAAATGGTAAATTCACTTTTGGTGACCTTAAGGTGGTACTTTAGTGTGGATGGTCGTATGGGACGCTATCCATACATTACACAAAGTATAGCTTGAGGGTTACTTGAGGTGAAGGCTTAATGTGAAGGTAATGGTTTATATGATGATTATGTTCTAATGTGGTTAAATGACTTTTATGTTGGTTATGTTTGAATATTATGCCTCTTATGCTTATATTTATAAAGTTTTCTCAAAATGGCATATATCATGGCTTTAAAAAATATGTACGTTTTAAGCATGTTTTTGCATGGCTATCATACTTAGTACTTAATTGTGCTAACCCATTCTTCTAAATGTTTTACTACAAGTGTAGGTTCCGGCAAGTGAATTAATTTCGCTCTAGTTGAAGCTTGGATTTGAGGTTCTCCAAGACTAAGTGGTATGTCCTCATAGATCAAGGACAAGTACTTGATGTTTCCATTTCTTTCATGTAAAAGACTATTGTTAGACTTTTCGATTGTAAAGGGTCGTGTCCCTACTTATGTTTCAGATGTTGTTTTTAGATGGCCATGTGAGACAATAGACTTCCGTTGTGCTTCAAAGAGTTTTAAATGAGTATTTTGATTGTATAGTTTTAAATAAAGTTTAATTACATACTATTTATCTTATCGAATGCAATGAAATGCTATGACACTTGTATGAGAATCCTTAGGGGTCAAGTACGCCGTGTCGCATCTAGGGGCTAGCCTTGGGTCGTGATAGTACTTGACCCCAAAGAGGTATCATACAATCCCTTAGCATATCATAACATAAGTTAATATAAAATTACGGAAATTTAAAAACTTTATCCATACAATCAAAGTCTTCATAAAATGGAAGCGGAAGTTTTACTACACTTTGTCTCAAACCATCTATGACCATCAAACTAAAACTTTGGGATGCAGCCCTTACAAAAGCTCTAAACATAAAATGAAATGTAAAGGACATGGTGGTCAAGCCCTCGAATACTATGAGGACTCACCATAACTTCTCTTCTTGATCTACTATGAACCTAGCCACGAGGATGGAAGTCAACATCGCCAAACCCTACACTTTGTGAAAAATGTAGAAAATATGGGTTAGTACAAAAATGCATTAAGTATGATAGCCATGCATAAAAATCCTTTAAAATATGCTAAGAAGGACATTTTAGTTGAAATGCATGCACTTTATCAAGTTTGAGAAATCATTATGTACATCAGTATAAAAGCATAAGTCACAAGCATTTTCAATTTATAGATCATCATAGCATGATAAAAACATACCATAAGCACCCTCAAAGTCTACTTGTGCAATGCATAAGTAAGAGTCCATACTCCTACTCATACTAAGTAAAGCTCCTTGAGTAGTCATAGTTCATAGTTCATGCTATCATAGTCAATACTTACATCATCACATAAAAATAGAACCATCTCATAAGTAACCCTAAATTATACTTGTGCAATGCATAGATGAAGTCCCATACTCCCATATATACTAAGTACCACTTTTAGGTCACCATAATCATACCTACCATTCTTTGATCTCATCTTCATTAATACTCATAGACAAGGAAACCTTCAGATTTACTATGTCATATCATGGAAAACAACTCATAACAACAATCCACATTAAGCATCCTTCATTACCTTTAGCCTCTATGTCAAAATACTTAATAACATCATCATAAGCATATTCTTTTCATAAATCATTCTAACATAGAGGAACACACCATGACTGCTCTCAAAGCCTACTTGTGCAATGCATGGATGAATTCCCATACCCCCGCCCACACTAAGTAGTGCATTCTTGAGAAGCCATAGATCATTATCATTCATTTTGGGGGAAAGCCTTAACCGACATACACCATGTGAGAAAATCATGGAATTTCGGTGTTACCCACACCGAATAAGGGATTCCTACTTGCCTAAGGTAGGACCGTCAATTGAGCTTAGGTTGATCCATTAGCTAATAACCTATGTGGGCCATAATTATAGGATAATGAGATTGCTACTAGATACCCCGCCTCATCTCATGGATGAGCATCCATATCAAGAGATTGCTACTAGATACCCCACCTCATCTCACGGATAAGTATCCATCTCAAACAATATCCACTCAGTGCTTAGCATTAATCCCCACGGAGTACCTAACATTTATTACATTAGTTCATTATTAAGGGATAAAAAGATTGTTACTAGATACCCCACCTCATCTCTCAGATGAGTATGCATCTCATCCCAACATTCATTCATAGATAGCTCATAGATTCAAAGATGAGAATAGCCTTTCAACTAAGAATCCACATATTGTGAGAAAAACCTTTCACAACATGTCTTCATCATTCATTAGTGTATAATTGAGAATAACCTTTCAATCAACATATCATCATTAACATAATCTAAGAACTTCATTCATACTTCATTCATAAGTGTGTGTGTGAGAATAGTCTTTCAACAACACCACCATTACATCCTAGTCATAATTACCTACTTCTCAGAGTATTCATAAAGCATGTGCATAAACATCAAGATCATACAAAATCTCATAATTTGCCCTTCATGGACCATGAATCATAATTCACCAACACACCTACAATTACTACCATTAGTCATGGATAATAACATGATTCAAATAACTAAACTACTACAAGAACAATTTCGTAGTATTCACCTTACTACAATTCACCCACATCACAAAGCCATAAATTAGGGATATGGGGAATTCATGGATTCATGGGATATTTTATCATAAAACCACCATAAAGCAGAAATTAAATAATAATATAGGATAATTAAATCATTGAAAACATATTTAGAAAGAATCCATGACTTGGAGTGAAAACCCTAGGTTTTGGAGACTTTTCTACTTTGAAATTTAGAGTTTGAGGACTTCATGGATGAAAGAATTCCATGAATCAAAGACTATCATACCTTAGATGAAGATTACTCACGAAATTGGGTGGAAAATATGGCTCCTTGGACCCTAGACATCAACTTCTTCTTCTTCAATAGAGATTTTAGTGAGAGAAATATTTGGGAGGGAATGAGTTTATTTTGGGGTCTTGAAAGAATGAATTAGTTTAGGGGTCTATTAGGTTTATATAGGTAGTCTAATTAGTATTAAATGACCCTACTTAATTAATCAATTAACCCAAATCCCCTCCCTTAACCCCCAATGTAAAAACTAAATGACCAAATCTGCCACCATCCGCAAGACCTCACCCACAAACCATGGGTGGGTCCATGGCCATTCTGGTCAATTGTGGATGATGGGATGTGGCTAAGAAAATAGGGGAAGGTCCATCCTTGACCCATGATCCCCACCTACGGGTTGTGGGTCCATCCACGGATCATGGATGCCCTTCGTGGGTAGGCTGCCTTTTGACAACTTTTTGGGCTGTCTCAAGGTCCTCCTCAAGAACCCTTGGTTGGTCCTTGGGAGGTTGTACCTTGACATCTACACCCAATAACACTTATATTGAGTACCAGAGGTTATTTTACGACTCTAACCTTTACGTTAAACCCCAATTAGGCTACTAATTTGCACATTAGGCTCTTGCTTATATTACTAGTTTTTCGTAGTGGTACAATGACCAGGTGACCAAAGTTTCTATCCCAACAAGTCATGAATGACTTGGGATTGCTACAGGAATGCTCTAAACACAAGAAAGATTGGAAATGAAAGGAAATGACTAGGATATCATTACTACAGCTCAAAGTCAGTGCCACATTTTTGAAGTGTGAATTCTAGTTGACTTCAGTTATATTTTTAGGGCATGTGGTTTCAACAAAAAAAGGTGATGGTGGATACCCAAAATATTGAGGCATTTAAGAGTTGGGTTCGTCTTAGCCGGGTTGGGTTGGGTTTGATTTTTCCACCCCTAAGAAAGAGGTACCCTTTTGTGTGGTATGACAAGTGTGAGGAGAGCTTCCAAAATCTCAAGACTCTCTCAACTAAGGCTCCTATACTAGCATTGACAGTGGAATGTAAGGACTTCATTGTATTTTGTGATTCTTTCCATTCTGGGTTGGGTACCGTGTTAATGCACTATAAGAGTGTGATAGCCTATGCTTTAAGAAAATTGAATCTTTATGAGAAGAACTAACCAACACATGATTTTGATTTGAGAGCGGTAGATTTTTCACTCAAGACCTAGTGACATTATTGTTATGGGGTCAAGGGTGAGGTATCGACTAATGATCATAGACTGCAATATGTTTTCACACAATAAAAATTTGAATAGAGAAGGTGAATGGAGTTGTTGGAATATTATGATGTGACTATACAGTACTATTTGGGTAAGGCCCATGTGGTGGCAGACACATTGAGTTAGAAAGCAATTAACATGGATATTTTGGCTTGCTTGGGGTGTCCAAGCGACCCTTGGTTTGGGAGATTCAATCTCTATTGTTTGAATGCATGTAATTGGGATTTTTAGAGAAGGGTAGAGTGTTGGCCAACATCAAAATTGAACCCACCTTCCTAGAAAGGATTAAGGTCAAGTAATTATAGGATGAAAAATTGATTCAGCTCTGAGACAAGGTGGTGTTTAGTGAGGCCCCAGATGCCACACTTGACATTGGAGGATCTCTATGTTTTAGAGGGTTGATTTGTGCTGCTTTAGTTGGTAACTTGATGCAGGATGTGTTGGTAATGGCTCATGGCTCACGGTACAGAATCCATTCGAGCACAACCAAAATGTACTAAGACTTGAGACATTTTTATTGGTGGCCTAGGATGAAGAGGGACATAGCTGAATACATGTTTAAGTGTTAGAATTGTCATTGGGTGAAATATGATTACTAGAGGCCTGCATATTTACTTCAGAGGATGCCCAGTCATAGGTGGAAGTTGGAAATGATAGCCATGGATTTTGTGGTGGGTCTACCTAATACCTTGGGAAAGTATGATTCTAATTAGGTCATTACAAATAGTTTGAATAAATCATCCCACTTTAAGTTAGAGTGGATTATATTACATAGTAGTTTGCAAAGATTTATGATAAAGAGATATTAAAGTTGCACGAGGCTCCCCTTTCTATAATTTCTGACCGAGGTTCGTCATTTACTTCTATGTTCTTGGGAAAATTATATGAAGCATTGGACAATCGGCTCACATTTAGCATATCCTTCAATCCACAAATAGATGTCTAGTCGAATACGATTTAGGTGTTGGAAGACATGATGTGGGTCTAGTCGAATACGATTTAGGTGTTGGAAGACATGATGTGGGTCTGTGTGATTTCCTTTGTGGGCTATTGGGATTAGGTTTTGCTTTTGTGTGAATTTTTCTATAACAACAGTTACCACACCAACACTTTATGTGAGGGGATATAGATCACTTATTGGGTGATTTGAGATGGGAAATGTGAAACCCCTGGGTGTTGACTTGGTGAGGGAAGCCTAGGAAAAAAGTAAGGGGCATCCAAACCAAATTATTGGCAACTCAAATTTGACAAAAGGAATATGTAGATCGAAAGGTTGGTGAGCTTGTTTTACTGAAGGTGTCACCAATGAAGGGGGTAATGCGGTTCGGCAAGAAAGCTTATCCCTTATTATATTGGTCCATTTGAGATTCTTGAAAATATAGGGCCAATAACTTATCGGTCAACCTTGACACCCAACTTATCTAGGGTCCATCCAATTTTCCATATGTCTATGTTGAAAAAGTACCAAGGGGATGGGGATTACATTATTAAGTGGGATTAAATAGTGCTAGACAAGGATCTACAATACGAAGAAGAGCTGGTTACTATTCTTTGATCAGAAGTTAAGGACAAAGGAATTCAAATCAATGAAGTTTCTGTCACAACCCAGGGGTACCCCCTAGACATAACACGGCATATTCGACCCCGAAGGGGTCTCATACAAGTACTTTCCATCACAACATAGGTAATAGAATTAAAAATACAGATCAATTTAAACTTTTACAATCGATGTCATATTTCATAAAAGCAACAAGCAGAAGTCTTTCTATACTCTTTGTCTCAAACCATCTAATACAACTTTAGAATAAACTCTTGAATAAAAGTCTATGGGACGCAGCCCATACAAAGTCTAAGAACATAAAGAAGTGACATAATGAAATAAAGGGTTCGTCCGCGAAGCAATGAGGACTCACCAATTATTCACTTCTTCTAATCCCTTAAAACTCTAGCCTTCAAAGAAACTCAAGCCTCCAACCCTACATTTGGTTAGAATGTAGGCAATATGTGTTAGTACAAAACGTACTAAGTATGAAAGCTAACACAACATCAAGAGCATCTCAAATGGTTAGTCAACATAAGATATAAGCATAAGAGACAATAACATAATAACAATATAATCATCATAGTCATATCATGGTCTCCAATATAAGCATCATATGAACACAAGTCACATAAGATATATTTAATGAGCACAGGAGATACATCATGTTCATGGCCTAGTCTTTACTTAGACTTACATGGTTATGTACTTCAACCTTAAGTCCTTCATGTTAGAAGAGAACTACTTCACAAGACACCTCCAAGTATACTTGTGCAATGCCCGGATAACATCCCATACTACCATCCAAGCTAAGTACCTCTCTTTGGTCATTCTTGGGCATAGTCCACCTTCACATTCAATACTTAGGTCTTCATGTCATTTTAACCTTAATCTATAACCAGCTTTAATTAGACTTTGTGATATTATTATTTTTATTTGACCTCTACTTACCGCCTATTTTATCGCTTTTCAAATTATATTTACTTTCCAAGCTCAATCGGTCTATGATGCCTACTGGGTACCTTTTGTTTTCGTACTCATGCTACACTCCACATCTGTTTTCTTGATATAGATCTGAGTGCCAGTAAACAACATTGATTCAAGATTTTAAGGGGACTTCTAGAGACAAAGGGTGAGCTAGTGGCGTCCTAGTTTGAATCATCTTCATATGTATATAGTTTTTGGGCTAGTCTATTGTATTCAAGACAAGTCTATTTTAGTTGTATTTTGGAACTTGTAATTTTAAACAAATTTGTAGTTTCATCTACTAGGTTGTGAGATTGGATCTAACACTTGTACATATTTGTTTTTTCTCATTTCCATTGTTTTTTCCTTTTTATTGCTATTATCTTCTCAATGGTTGTTGATTCTTCCAAATATACATGTTATTTTTCATTCTAAGATATGGGTTGACTTACCTACTGGTGGATCATAGTAGGTTTCATCATAACTCAAGTTTCTAGGTCATGACATTTCAGCTTTGTATGTTTTGTAGTTCTACATTATAAACAATTGAACTAACAAAGGGAAGGATGAAAAACCATTCTAGAATGAGATTAAAGTGTGAGAAGATATTGACTACTTAATAAATTTACCAAGTCATTGGACATATCACTGATGCAAATGCAGTTGTGAATCTCACTGAAAAATCGTACCTTCTTTAATCTAGGATATCCAGCTATGGAGGAAACCAAGATTAATACCTTCTTAATTGGGAAAATGACTTTAGGATTCTTGATTGACTTTTGTCAACCTTTACCTATGAAAATAGTCTTTAAACAACTAAAAAAATGGGCAGTTGAACACAAACCACATACTCCATTTGTCTATATGATAATACTTTGTTCAAGGTGTTGTCTTTAATCTACAAATCTCATAAATTTGAAGACATGCTTCCAAAACCAACAGATTCTTTCTTAAAAATAGATGAAAACCTAATTGTGAGAGAAAAGAAAAGAGGCTTACCAATGAAAATTGAACACAAAGCTTGATGGAGGAGAAGACGATGAAGACAACAAAAATAGACAAAGTTGAAGTAGAAGGCAGATAAGTTGAAAGAGATATTGAAGTTTTGAGAGAACGAGGACATCAGGTTCTTTTCTGAAAGAGAGAAAGGATAAAGTGAAACAATTGGCGCTTAAGTTAATTAAGTATTTTCTTTTAAAGTTTAAGTGTTAAAAAACTATTAGTTACACCCGAATTATCTTAATCACTAATAAGAAAAAAATTGCTCGGGTTGGTCAAACTTGTCACTAATTTTAATTTCAACACTTATTTTTCACCCAACGATCAATTCTTTCAACTAAGTAGGAATTCTAACATGTGATTTCATCACATAATTTAAAATTGTGATGAAATCAACATTTGGTCATGCGATGAAATCTCAAAGTTTTCAAAATGATTTCACAGTTTTTAAATATAAAAATTGACAACAAGTTTATATTTTGTAAAATAATAAATCTACCATTTTATAGCTACATATTCTTTTGTGAGAATTCCAAAGTAGTGATAAAATATTTGTGAAGTATGATTGTATAGACAAGATGATATAGTTACAATGATATTAACGATGCTCAATTTTATTAAAAGTAGTACACTTCAACTCATGTTTAATTTTACTTTTTTATTAAGCTACAATTTGATCAATAAATATTGTAATTTTTTTAGAATAGTTTTGTGATAGTGTATTATACTTATCTTATGATTTTTTGCTTATTTGGTAAGATTGTGCAAAGAATTGAGGCAGTTTTGATAGTTTTCAATGAGGTTCTTATGTTTATGTCATAATTCGAAAAACTCGAGTCATGATTACACCTACCAAAATCCACCTGTAGGTAAGGCAACTATCCCTGAATGAAAAGTAACAATCATATTGGACATAATCAATAATCAACGAGTAGATAATAATAATATAAGAAAGACACAACAGACATAAGGAAATGCCATAAATATATATACAATTGATGCGCCCCAATTTACACCTCAATTAAGTGTAATGTGGTCGTCAACGAATATAGAACCTTACTAGGTTGGGGTCGAATCCCAAAGGGAATAAGGCATAAACTAAGCCGCATGCGGTTATCTAACTATTATTTACTTATTTCCAAAATTGAATGGGAAATATGGAGAGTTTTGGGTTCAAGTCAAAGATCACTTTTTCAACAAGTAACAATTAACAATATCACTTAACCTAGAATCAATCAAAGAGAATTAACCAGAATTATATTCACCAAAAATGTTTGACCATTTTTGAGTTAATTACAGGACTTTATCTTGCATTGCTAGCATATTAGGTTATTAACTTATGTTACACTTAACTATTTCTAAACCAAGTAAAATGTATATCACTTTTATTCTCCTGACCTAAAAATATTTACTATCACTATGATAGATAGACTCAAAAGTTATTTAATCTGGCTACAACATTAACCATTAGACGAGTCCAAATCCTTGAATTCTTATTATTAACTCTTTTTCCATGTTATACACTTTTTAATCAAACAAACTAAACATAAGGCGAGTTCTAATGTTTGCAACAATTAGAAGTCAATTAAGATCAAAGAGATAATAAGATATAACAATACAACATGTGATCTATTCTTTAACAACCCTAGTTTTGGGTCAAGTCGTTAGGGATTCTACAACCGTTGGTTGTGGGGTTTAGACACTCATTATTAATGAAACAAAGAATAGAATTGCATTCATTCAAGAAGTAATTACTTAGAAGAGTTAAAGACAATCAACACTTTGATTTCAATAAGCTAATGAAACTCTCGTTCAAATTCAATAAGCTAATTAAACTCTCGTTCAAATTCAATAGGCTAATTAAACTCTTGTTCAAACTTAGTTTAAGAAAATATTGTCTCTTCGATAAAATGAGATTGTCAAATAAAAACCTAAAAATAATATTTATAGTTCCAGCAAATTTAAAATTTACAAATTGAAAGTACAAATTTTGAGGCTCATACGTCTCTGCGTATAATGGTCCGTCATAGGAGTGATAGTACATCTCTTTGGTAGTCATATAACTTTAGAGAATTGTAAAATTCATGTAGGTATGACATTAACTCAGACGAACTTTCAAAGGTATAAAGGTCTCTTACCTCCTTCTCCATAAAACTTCAAAGAGTTTGTGAAATTCCCATAGGTATGATGGTGCACCTCACGTCCCATCACAGGTCTCTCACCTCCTTTTGATAATTCACTCTATTTCTCTTTCTTTCTCACCATGATTAACTTCCTGACCAACACAGTAGAAAACTATCAAAAGACACTATTGTTACTTATGGATGCACAATTATTCCTAGTTAAAAGCATCAAATGTGCCATCAAATAACGACACATCAAGAATAGAAAAAGATCCAGTCTCATGACCTTGTTGATGAAGGTACAAAGCTACTAAAAAGGAGTACAAGCTACAACATAACGAAAATAAGTAAATACTTATCTCGAATATAAAATACTAATCAAAAACTATAAATAGAAATAGATGAGACAAACTAGGACACTATTCGGTCACCATCTACCTTTGGAAACCTCCACTAAAGCTCGAATCAACGTTGTCGACCGGTGCATTGATCTGCAACAAGAAACACATATGTAGAGTATAACATGAGTACCAAAACAATAGGTGTCTAGTAGGGATCATAGGACGACTAATATGGAAAGAAAAAAACTTAATGAAAAGTGAGGTAATAAAAGGTAGTCAATGGGTACAGGAGCATAACAATAGTGGAGGAACTATACACCTCGATAATCTAGTAGGAGCAAAATGATACAGTAAAGAAGCTAAATACAACCTAATTGAACCTCTATAAGCCCCGAAGGTATACTCATGCGCAATTTAAATGAAAATAACCCAAATGGACCCCTATAATCCTGATGAGTACATAAAAGATCTAAAGATATCTCTTACAATGATAAAGTATAATCTTGAACTGAATTGTCGTCCCTAGACTCATACCGAGATGAAGGCACCCTAGAGAATCCAATATAAATGTGATGCCAAACCGACTAATAGAAGTATTCCAAAACTCAAACCGTGACTAGGAGATATGCACACAGATGCATGTGCACCTAGACCTAAAACTATGGCTAATACAAGTGCACCTGGACCTCGAATCATGGATAAAACACTTCGAATGACTTCTATATTCACATACTCATCGTCAGGCTGGAAGATACCATAGAGTACGATCTCTATCAAAATCGCAAGGTACCTACTCTAGCTCCAAAACCACTACCCAATCCAATGTAACCAAAAAGGCCAAAAATTACAACTAAAGTATGTCGGGGTCATAACAAAGGGAAGTTATAGATGAAAGTTCAATAAAAGAGGAGTTGTTACCTAGCTAAGGATTCAAAATATTACACCCAAGTCTTCTACATTAGTTTACATGGAGCAACAACTATCCAAAACGGTGTCAGAGGATTTATAAGGCATAAAGTTTCAACGATAGCAGTTCAAAGGAAATCACTAGCGTCTTCCTAGGCTAAGGCAAAGATTAAATCAAGAAAACAATAAAAAAGTCCAACTTGTTACAACATGGAATGATATAACAATACAAACTAGGTAGACATTCTCAATTTCCCAAATATTACCCAAAAAGTAGGCTAATATCATGCCCCGAGCCTACATCCTACACATGGTCGGCACTCAAAAACCATTGTTGGTCCCCAAGAAAACCCTTGGAATGACTAAGTATAGACATAAGACTCAATATGATATGTGAAAGCCTTAAATAGATAAGAATTTAAATCATTTAAATGAAAGCTTCGAAACAATGTCATGAAATACTTAACATGAATAAATTCCAATAAAGTCAAGCTAAATTCAAACATAAAAGATTGATTTCAAAATATCACTCAAATTCTCATACAATTTCTCTCTTTTGGGCTATTTATAGTTTCCCAAAAATGATTTTTAAATTCCATGCGTGACTTGTTCAACGACATTAGTCAGGCTCACATTTCTAATTTATTGGATTGTTGTTTGTTCTTTAGCTCTCCATTCATTCACTTTAGGCTTCGAGCATTTAAACCTCAGTTGGCGAACTTGTTCGAGTCAACCTTTCACATTTGGCGGATCACCGAGTACCACATTGTTGTCATGTTTAGCCTTCATTTTAACTCAGAACTCTGTCACCTTCGGCAATAGAACTTCCAGCTCGCCTCATAACTTTTGTGAAATGTCATTTCCACTTCGCTTCACCGACTTTGCCTTAATATTTTAAATCATGCACACTGCCACATTTGGCCGAGGTCTGTCCTATTGGGTGATCTGCTCTTTTGCTTAGGCAATCGTCAGCAGGGATTTTACACTCCTTTTAATGTTTTTGGTCTCTTTTTCATCGATCCATCCTTGCCTTGTCCTTTAGCATTCATAGATGCAAAATATCATCAGATAAGGACATAAATACACATTGAAGAGACAATTTGTTGAACTAAAACTACTTTAACTGAGTGAAAATATACAACTCATTGCCGCTCGAGGTTGAGCCAAATGAATGACTTACATCCCAATAACCTTCTACCATTAAGGCAAGCGAGGATGATGTGGAGGTCCTACTCAAAGACGTCTTGCTCGGTGAAGAGTGGGTCACAAAGGTTAATGAAATGATGGACACAATCAAGATATTTGTCATATGCTCGGAGAAGGTAAAAGACACTCTAAGTGTTCTTGAGGAGCATACCCTTAAAGAGATAGAAAGCATTTAAAATGACTTGGATGGGCGTACGTAGCCTGAGATAGAGATGAGGCAAACTATTGCTACCTTGGAGTGCATGCTCATGGAGGCATTGAGCACTATCAATTCCATGAAAGCAAAGATAGCAACACTAGAAGAGTAGGTCAACGTTGGCATGACTGATACCGCTAGAAATAATTTCATGTCTAGGGAGGCTAAGATCGAGGCTCCCAAGCTACTAGTGTTTAAAGGGGTTTGTGATGTGCATGAAGTAGATAACTCTTTTTAGTAGTTGGAGAACTATTTCTGACATAATAAAAATGTAAGAGATGACGATGCCAAGATCAACACCGTATTGTTGTACTTTTCAAAGACTATCATAGTCTGGTAGAGACAAAAATCGATTGATGCTGGGAGAGGTATGTTCACGAATATCAAGTGGGATCAATTCCAGGACATATTCAAGAGACAGTTATGTCCAAATAATTTATTGTATGAGTCAAGATGCAAACTTCGAGAATTGAATCAGAAGGGGAGCATACACGACTATATTAAGGAGTTCACAACTCTTATGATTGGCATCCCCAACCTCACTAGTGATGAATTGTTGTTCCACTTGATGGAAAAGTTGCACAACCAGCTAAGTAGGAATTGAAACACCTATGATTCATTGATGTAGACCAAGCCATAATGGAAGTCGAGTTTTTGATGGATTTCAAGAATGAGAAGTATGACAAAGATAGAGGTAATAAATCATAGGATGACATTGATAAGGGTGGAAGAAAGTGTGGTAAAACCAAGGAAGTACATCAACAACACCACAATATTCAAGAAATCCACAAGTTTGGTAATAAAAAGTCAATTGGTCGTTGGAGTTACACGAAAAAGAAAGTACAATCCGAGACAAAAGGATGCCACATTTGTGGAGGGCCACAGAGTTTCAAGGATTGTCCCGACTATAGAGTCTTAACGCTATGGGGATTGAAAGCGTAAGGAAAGAGATCGGTCACAGCCCAATTAGGAGTGATTGGACTCTGTGAAGCCATAACAAAGTTAGTTAGCCAAGTTAACGAGAATAGAAATCAATATGTGGACCTTAGAATCAATAATAAGCCTTCTCATACATTAGTTGAAATAGGAGAAACTCAAAATCTTATTATCGACGCTGCAACAAAGAGACTATAGTTGAAGCATGCTCCAAATAGCTCTCACGTCAAGATTGTGAACGTTGATCCTCAAAATGATCATGGTGTTTCAGTCAAATTGGGTAATTGGAAAGGAATGACAAACTTCACAATTAGAAAAATGGATGTCTTTGATATCATTCTAGGGCAAGAGTTCTTCAAACGGTGTCATACCTTGATCGACCCCTACCTCCACTGTCTTTGGTTCATAGAAAGAGAAGGGCTTGCATGGTGCCTACAGTAACTATACCATACAAATAGAATCAAGTTCAACTTTTGGCTATACGACTTATGACGGGGATCAAGAAAGACGGACCAATGTTCTTGAAACCATTTACAAGCTTTATGGGATACAGAGATAAAAAGTCATCATGTTCCACATCCATTAGAAGAGAAACTCATCGAAATAAGCTATATAAGAATGATATGAGAACTTGTGGCTATTCAAAGATAAGACACACAACTTTATGCAGCAATAATGCATCGTGGGCGTTGCAACATCAAGTGGGGTAGATTTTGATGACTCTCCATCTAACACGGTGTAAGTGCATAGCTTAGTGTAAGTTGAAAAGTGGAAGAAAATAATAGTTGAAGTCTTTTGGTTTGGGAATTTATGAGACCCATGTATGGGTCCTAGATGGGTCGATGGCTTGTGAAAGTTGAGCGTGGTTGACACATAAAAATTTAGAATCTCATGATGTCAATGTACAAACCAATAATACGAATCTTGAAAGGAACCACGAGTTATGGTTGGTCTCGTGAGATTGACCTTTAAAAGTTGATTATTTCAATGTACTAACTTCTACGACTGGTATTTATGGGTCATGAAAAGTATTACGATTCATAGTTGGTAGTTCGTGGTTCATTTTATAAGAAGCTGTAATTTCAGTAGTTGGGTTCCACCTGTGGATAGTACAATCCATGGAAGGGAGTACGAACCGTAGAGTGGGTTCGCGATACCTATTCGACAGTTTTAAGGGGTATTTGAGTCTTTTCCTACAATTTTAACTCCTATACTACATCGTTTTGAGCCTATTTTGAATACTTTAAGGGGTTCCTAAACATCCTAACCTCCCCATCTCACTCTCATTCTCTCAAACTCCAAATTCTCTCTCAAGTCTTCTTCCCCAAGAAAGCTAAGGTTCCAAGGATTTCAGGTCTCTATTGAAGATTTCACCTAATGTTTTCATCAAGGTATGTGGGAACTTCATCAATAGGTCCTTCTTCACCAATAGATTCCCAAATAAACCTTAATTTCTCAAGTTATGATTCATGCTCAAATTCTAGGTTTTTATAATTTTCTCATATGTTGAATTGAATTTAAGTTTTCTCTCCATGAATGATCTTATTATGTATAATTTATCATATTTAAATGTGTTCAATGGTATTTTCATGAATCCATGTTATGCAATATTTTATGATTATGAATCAAATTATGTTGATATAAATGATTGATGATATGAAGGATTTTATAAATTAAGGATGCTTTCGAATAAAGTATCATAAGTTTATATGAAATATGATGCTTCTGATTGAAGTACATCTCATTATGAAACACTATCATGATTTAGATACTTCTTATTAAAGTGTCTCTTATGACTATGTATGAAATCACGATTTAAAGGAGCTATTCTTGTGACTAAGAGACTATGTATGAATGATTCGGTATTACTAAATTCTTACCATTTCAACAATCATGAATATGAATATGATTATGCATGTTTTCCATTGGAAGATTAAATAGAACCGAGTTGGACTAGTGGTGATTAAATAAGTCCTAGAACTACGTGCCCCCATAGGATTTTGTCTTAATTAACTCTAGCTAGTGGATCCACCTAACTCATGATTATGGTCGTTACCGTGGGAAATAGGAAACTCTTTTTTCAGTGTAGGAGCAGTACAATGAACTCCATGTTATATCTCACATAGTTCTTATTGGTTAACGGTATCTCCCACAAACACGTATGTTATGACTATTCTTTTCAAACTAATGCATGATCTTGTACTATATTTTCAAAATCAGATTATCTCGCTTCATGTTATGTTTACTTAATAAATGTGTTATCATTTTTCCAAACTAATCATGTTATCATGCCATGTTTATGTACTTCCTATAAACAGTACATTCAAGTACTAACCGAATACATTCTTGTGTCTAATTGTTTTATAATATAAGTGTTGACGATCTATATCAGGCTCATGGTTAGTATGGACCCTGATCAATATTATAGTCACGACCCAAAGTATACCCTAGGTGTAACATGACGTATAAAACCCCGAAAGGCCGTACACAAGCCACTTACAATACATCATACAAGAAAATAGAAATAAAGATTTCAAAGAAATAGTCTTATACCATAAAAGAGTTTGACAAAGAGAAAGTCTATCATAGTAAAAATCAAGTCCTTACATCAAAAGGAAGTGGTTGGGAAGTAACCCATACACCACATACAATGTCTGAAAACTGAAATAATGAAAATCTATAAAAGTAACTCAGTCCTCAGAACATGAGGACTGTAACACCCCGAAAACTAGTAGGTTAAACTAGAGCCTTACGTGAGGTTCTAGAGTTTGACATGAGGGCTAGAATCATAAAATGACTTCACATACTTAGAATGAGGGATTTAGGGGTTAAACGTCAAGGTACAACTCCCCAAGGACCAACCAAGGATCCTTGAGGAGGACCCTAAAATTTACCCCAAAATCAGCCCTAAGGCAGTGACCCACAATAGGGACTCATTCCCCGTGGATCCACCCACGCCCCGTGGAGGAGGGTCGTGAGTCAAGACTACAAAAACATATTCCACTACCCCACCCACGGTTAACCAGCACTGCCCGTGGGTCTACCAATGGCCCGTGGGTCGGGGTCCCGTGAGTGAGGCAATCTTGGCCTCTAAGTGTTTTAAGTTGGGGACTTAGGGGTCATTACATAATTAGTTAGGGTTTAATTGGTGTAGTTTTATTAGTAATTAGACCACCTATATAAATGTAATATACCCCTCAATACGTTGATCCTAGTCATTATTTCAATTCACCAAAACGAACCCAATTCCCTCCCAAATATCTTCTCTCTAGAACTTCAAGGAAGAAGAAGAAGAATGTGGAAGCTAGGGTTGAAGGATAAAGCTTTTCTCCTCAAATTCGTAGGAATTCTTCATCAAGGTATGGTAGCTCTTCATCTATGGATAGAATTCATCCATAGAGTCCCTCTCAAATCTCCAATTTCAAAGCTAGAAATCCCAAAAGTTAGGGTTTGACTTCAACCTCATGGATTCGTTTCAAAGGATTGAATTATGTTTGTTTATGGATATATTGATGATTTTATATGGTTTTATGTTGAATTCCTTAAAAATCCATGAATTCTCCTATTCTAGTTAGGGTTCCTTCCTACATTGTGGGTATTATTGTATGTTGATCCAATTGAGTGGATAATGGTGGTTTATGATTGATTAGGAAGTAATTGCATGATTTTAGTATGAATATGCTAGTATTCCTGATTAAACTAATATTCTATAGTGAAATTTATATGGTTAGTGTTATACCTTGTAAGAGGAAATATAGGGCTAAGATGAAGATTGATGAATTTCTTTATGAATTGCTTGAGATTAGGCCAGCTATATATGAATTGCTTAAAAGTAAGTCTTGTAGACATGAATCGATTGAATTAGGGATTATATGATGGACCATGGTTTAGTAGTGTTGAGATTGAGTTTACATGATGCTATACGACTATAATTGGTTAAGAATGAAGCATGTGGTCAAATTATCTTGAGAATTAGGCATACATGATGATCATGTGAGGTATTTCTTTAGAGTAAGGCTTGTAGTATGAAGATGATTTCTAGGGCTTTAAGGGTAAAAGCTAATATGAATGACCTAAGAATGTTAAGGCTTTAAGAGGGAAGGTATTATGTATGTTGAATTGTATAGGGCATTATTGTAGAAGGACTTGACCCACATGACCTATATTATGAGTACATGAGATTATGCATGTAGTAATTGAACTACTTGAATTATTATTATAACGATGTCTAATGTAGTGAATTCCAGATGTGTCGATTTAATGTGATATATGATCCTTGAATGCAAGATATGAAAATTATGCATGATTATGAGATTTATGTATAGGCTTTGTGAACACTTTGAGAGTGAAGTGTCGATGATGATATTATTGTTGTGTGTCATTGAAAGGGCATTCTCACATACACACACTCCATGCATGAACACGATTATGATGTAACTATGGTGTTGATTGAAAGGCTATTCTCATATACACCCTTACACATGACTATGAATGAAATGTTCATGACCATGATAATCATGTTGTGTTGATTGAAAGGCTATTTCTCATGAACACACAATGAACATGATGTGAAAGGTTTCCTCACATAATAATGATTCTAAGGTTGAAAAAATATTCTCACCTCTTGATTCTATGAGCTATACCATGATATCGTGTTGGATTGAGTGTTAAGACATTCTTCCATAAACATGAACCTAAGTCAAAGACTTAAAATGAATCTAATGAGAATTATGCCTAACACCGAGAGGATATGAATATGCGATGGAAGCTTTTACACCAGTAGTTCGGCTTCCCAAATGGGTTCCTTCTATGCCAGTTTGTCCGGGTTGCCGAAACAGTTATCTCATGAGATGGAAACCTTCTACCTCAGAAGTCCGGGTTTCTATGAGCAATTTCCTTATCACATAACTATGTGCCCACATAGGTCTTTATCTAGTGGATCCACCTAAGCTAACAAACTTTAGTTATACCTTAGGCAAGTTGGACACCTCTTTTCGGTTTGGGAGCATGATACTGGATTCCATGTTAAGCTCACATGGTCTATGTCGGATAAGGTTTATTCCCACCATGACAAGAACATGAACTATGAACAAGAACATGAATTATGAACTATGGCTCCTCAGGAAGCTCTACTTAGTGTGAGTAGGGGTATGAGACTTCATTCATGCATTCCACAAGTAGGCTTGGAGAGTGGTAATGGTGTGTTTCTCTTATGTTATGAAGGCTTATAAATTTGTGCATGCTTAATATGGATTATTGCTATGAGTTGATTTCCTTGATAAGAGTTATTAAAGGTGAATGTTGCCTTGTCTATGAGTATTAACTATGGATGAGATCAAAGAATGAAAAACATGAGTATGGTGGCCTAAAAGTGGTACTTAGTATTAGATAGGATTATAGGATCTTATCTACATTGCACAATTATAACTTCGGGTTACCTATGAGATGGTTCTATTATGATATGAAGAGCTAAGTGTTGATTATTGATGTTTTGCATAATTAACGACACAACTTCCAATACGAGTGTCTACGATCGTTCAATAGTATAGTAGCCCAACCAAGGGTTGGGGTCGTGTCCCAAGGGAGCAGTTTTGTGAATTAACAGAAAAATAAAATCATGTTCTAACTAGTCGTAGCTAAAGACATTAACAATTAAAAACATTGTAAATTAAAGGGAGACACAAAAGTGTCAAATAAGAATTTGGGGGTTTTGTCACAAGTATAGCAAAAACAAAAAATATAACAAGAAAATCAAATCATGTATAGGAAAAATTCTTGAGGTGTGACCGCAATACAAGTTGAGATAAATAGTTGGGTACATGCTTTCGATAGGAAATTTGCATGATAATATTGACTAGGCTAAGCTTTAGATAGAAATAAGTTCCCTCTCGGGTAACTTACCCCATTTAAAATGCGTTTCTCTCGGATACCCATTTGCTGCATGAAGACCAGCCTACGCCTTACCCCACTCACTCTCTTGAGCTGAGTGTTAGGATATGGGACTAGGGCTCGCCCTCTTGGGCTGAACCTCATGTCGACCCACTCCTTAGGCCATTAGTCTAGTGGTCTTAGTTTCACGTCCTCCCTCTCAGGCAAGCCGAAAACACATGGATGGCTTTGTATTTGCAACTATAAACCCATTAAATTAAACCACAACCACTAGGTGAAATCACCATTACAATACATCCAACCTATCAGCAAGCAAAACCCAACAATAATATCAACACATATTTCCTAAATCACACCCCAAGAATAGGGGTTTTTAGCCATACATCAAGAGAAAGAAATTTATACCTAAGCTTGCATTCAAATGGGTATGAAGATTTAAGTCTTTTTACAGGCCAAGAATGAAGAATCCAAGAGACCCAAGTCCAAATCCTTGTAAATGAAACCGTCTTTTTCTTCAAGTTTTCAAGACCCTCTTCAAACTCAGAGAAAAATAAAAAGTACTAAAATTATATTAAGAATCTGATATTGTCTAATTATAAATTCTCTATAACTCTCAACAAGTATTTATTGTTTTCAAAAATTTGTGCTGCGATGGATCATTACGCGACATTAGTCAAAATAGCCGATCAACTCGGCGATTCACCCTCTGGTGTAGTTCATCGCCTTCTTGCATCATCCTTCGGCATCATCATGGTTTGGGTCATTGGGCGATATAGTACTACTTCATGGAATTGCTCGGCGATCCGCCGACTGCTCTCTTTTTCTGCCGACTTGATCCTTTCCTTCAGGGCTCAGTACACTAGAACAAAAGGCGAAGTGAGACCCTTTGGCGATTCACCAAGTGGACTCGGCGATCCTCAGGCCTTCATTTTCATGCTCTTTTCAGCCTTTTCATTCCTTTTTGCGAATTAGTGTCCATGCTGTCCTTCAAAATTCAAATACCTGAAATTTAAGGTTTTTCATCAGATATTGAGATAAAATAAGCATTTGAGGACACAATTTCTATTAAAATGTAGCCCTAAATGAGTCTAATTTCTGGACTCATCAACACCCCCAACTTAAACTTTTGTTTGTCCTCAAGTAAACTCGAGTTCAGCTGATCACAAAGGGTGTCTCAAACAGTGCTACACAAGAATCAATCATGAATGTACACAACAAGACTCAAATTACTCATGCAAAGATCACCTATGTACTCAAAAATTCAAGTTGTGACACACCATTACCAAAGATTCTCATGCTCGCAATACTTGCTACTTGTGCAAGTTCAAGCTCAACAAAAAGTATCTAAATGACCTCACGTAAAGAATTATTACATATTCACACATAGAGGTTAATCAATTTAAGACCAGGAATCAGATGCAATGCTCACACTCAAAAAGAACAATACAATGCATGGTTTCACCCATAGATTTGCCCTTATTTTCTAATCGACTTTCGATTCACCTTACTCAAGATCAAAAAGTTCTTTTCAAGGCTTGTAATAGGGCTGAGTCAAAGGTATGGTCATTTAGGCTCAGTTACTTCTTCATCCTCGTGAGATGTGGTGTTCTTAAAACGTCCTTTTCCTTTCCCTTATCACTTTTTGTTCTAATGCTTCGAAGTCATCCTTTTATTCACTATCCTTTTCCTTTTCACCACACCCCCAACTTAGGCTTTTGTCCTAAGTTGGTTATTCACTAAACCAAAAATCAAGAGGATTATAGGTAGTGGGTCAAGTAAGGTCTAGGGTTCATCAAGGTTCTTCCAAAGAAAGGTAAGGCTCAAAGGGTGTTCAAGAGAGTTTCACACGCTAACGGGTAGGCCACAAAAGAGTTATATGTCAAATTTGGCTCACACTCTTTAAAGTTGCCTAAGATCATTTCAAGAGTACACCTCTCTAAATAAATCAGACTAACAGAGAAAATTCTAAGTTTATTCATGCATGGTTCAAAGTAAGCTAATCACACAAGGCATCGACACTTAAGTCAAACAAGACTACACACTTTCGCTAGTGTACAACGGTCATTACAAAAGAATCAATTCGATAAATGGCTAATCACAACGAGATGCAAAGAGTTCACATATTGTCTATGCAACTTCATTTGGTCTCGTCGTAGCTGTGCATTCATGTTCGTTCGATTGATAGCACCATTCAAGTCATCAGTATTAATCGAAACTGAGACTTAAAATTTGCAAAGGAACAACCACTTTCAAGAGCATGTAAATGGTGGCAAAAAATTTTGGAAAATTTTAAAATTTTCCGGAAGGGTGAAAATCATTTTTATAATTTTAAACAAAAAGGAAGCCATAAGCTCAAGCATCCACAAAAGTAGTGTAAAAATAATTTTAAACAAAAAACAAAAATATATACAAAACACGAACACAAATAGCACACAAAAGGTGAGCCTCACCCCAACACAAATAAAAACACATTTGTCCTCAAATGCAATTAACATAGAATCCGTAAGGCAAAATAAAGGAAGACAGAGAGAGATAAAGAACAATCCTGTCTACGCAGTCTCTCCATCTGTCTGGGCATCAATTTTGACAAAATAATTATGGTTATTAAGGAACTAACCTTTTGTGCTTATTGAAATGGTACCGAGCAGCTAGGCGGCAATGCAATCCAAATCCGCGCACAAACCAATGAAGTAAAATACTCCAGAAGTGCAAGAAATATAAGACTATAGTGCAGGTGTGGGTTTTGAACAGATAAAAGGTGTGGGAAAGTGAATGAAGTTGGAACTTCTAAACATTCGGCTTGCAAAAACTGTCCACTCGGCAACGTTAGTCAAACTCGCCAACTCACTAGGTGGAACGCCGACTGTTTGGTGTCTCCGCCGAAGTTTACAGAACCTTTGATTTATGGGGGTCCAAACGACGGTTTCCATCGCGATTCGCCAATGATTTCCAACATTCGCCGAGGTTTACAGACTCTAATGTTGACGATGTCTAGAGTCAAACGGTGGATAAGGTCGGATTCTCCCACCCTTTCGGCGACTCGCCGACTAGATTCATCACTCGCCTATTTGCACTTTTTGTTCACTCTTCGTACTTCCATCTGCACAATCAACACACCATTGTTTTATCAAAGCGAAGGAAAGTAATACATGGTTTTGGGTTGCCTCCCAAACATCGCCTTAATTAACGTCATGGCACAACATAGCCATTGCCTTCAGATGTCTTTTAAATACACCACTTCAACCAAAGAAATATCTTGACAATCCCCAAAATATAATTTCAAACGTTGACCGTTCACTTTAATTGGAGGTACGTCCTGATCTTCAATTTTTATGGCACCATTGGTGAACACTCGTGTTACTCTAAAAGGCCCAAACCATTTGTATTTGAGCTTTCCGGGAAAGAGTCTAAGTCGAGAGTTGTATAACAAAACCCAATCTCGTACCTTGAGTCCCGCTTGAGTATTCGAGCATCATACCATTTCTTCATATTTTCTTTGTAGATGGCTAAACTTTCATAGATTTGAGTCTAAATTCATCCAATTCGTTAAATTGTTCTACCCTCTCCCTTGAAGTTTTTGACCAGTCCAAATTTAAAGCTTTTAATTCCCATAATGCCTTGTGTTCTAGCTCGATGGGCAAATTACAAGCCTTACCATAAACCAACTGATATGGGAATATCCTGATAGGTGTCTTATAAGCAGTCCGGTATGCCCATAGTGCATTATCGAGTTTCCTAGACCAGTCAGTTCTGTTGGCATTAACTGACTTTGTCAGGATGCTTTTTCTCAATTTGACACTTCGACTTGCCCACTTGTTTGGGGATGATATGAGGTTGCTACCATGTGTTTCACCCTATATTTGCTCAGTGCCTTTGAAAACCACCTATTGCAAAAGTGCGACCCCCCATCGCTATTGATTGCCCTAGGAGTGCCAAATCTTGCGAATATGTAGCATTTCAGAAATTGGACAACACTTTTTTCTTTGTTATTTGGAAGGGCAATGGCTTCTACCCATTTGGAGACATAATCTACAGCCACCAGGATATATTTATTTCCAAATGAGCTCACAAATGGGCCCACGAAATTGATCCCTCATACATCGAATAGCTCGACTTCCAAAATAGGAGTGAGAGGCAACTCGTGCCTTTTAGACACTCCACCTTGTTTTTGACACTTCGAGCATTTCTTTGCAAATTCATGTGCATCTTTGTATAGGGACGGCCATTAATAACCACTTTGGAGGACTTTAGTGGCAGTGCAAATACCACTAAGGTGACCTCCTACTGGAGATGCATGGCAAGCATGGAGAATTTATACCGATTCCTCTTCCGGAACACACCTCCTAATAACATGGTAAGCACATTCTCGAAACAAGTAAGGTTCATCCCAAAAGTACCTTTTAACATCAAACATGAATCTCTTTTGTTGGTAAAAGGGAAGCTCATCAGGTATCAATCCACTCACAATGTAGTTTGCAAAGTCTGCATACCACGGTGTAGGTTTGAGAGATATAGCAAATACATGTTCATCGAGGAAGGAATAATCTATGTCGACTTCACACTCGGTATCTTCCCTTCCTTCCAACCTTGATAAGTGGTCGGCCACTTGATTTTCCCATCCTTTTTTATCATTCACCTCAAAATCGAACTCTTGTAGTAATAGCACCCACCTAATCAATCTTGGTTTTGCATCTTTCTTCGGCATCAAGTAGCAGAGTGAAGCATGATCACTGTGTACTATTACTTTGGATCCTAGCAAGTATGCCCAAAACTTTTCAAATGCATAGACCACTGCAAGCAATTCCTGTTCAGTACCGTATAATTTCGTTAGGCACTATTCAAAGTTTTGCTCGCATAATAAATTGGGTGAAATAGTTTGTTGCGCTTTTGCCCCAACACTACTCCCAATGCCATTCCACTGGTATCACACATTACTTCGAAAGATTCTGACCAATTAGGACTGACGATGATCGGGGTAGATACTATTGTTTCTTTCAAACACTTAAATGCGATCATACAAGCATCATCAAAATAGAACTTCACTTCCTTCGCTAGGAGTTTGCATAGTGGATGTGCAATCTTTGAGCAGTCTTTAGTGAACCTTCAGTAGAAACCTGCATGACCCAAGAAGCTACGAACACCCTTCACTAAAATTGGTGGGGGTAATTTCTCAATGACCTCAATTTTTTCCTTGTCAACCTCCAGTCCCTTTTGTGAAACCTTGTGCCCAAGAATGATACCTTCCTTCACCATAAAGTGACATTTTTCCCAATTGAGAACCAGATTCGTATCCACGCATCTTTGGAGCACCTGTCCAAAGTGTGTCAAATATTCATCAAACGTGTCCCCTACAACTGAGAAGTCATCCATGAATACCTCCATAGAATCTTCGACCATATTCGCATAAATAGACAACATGTAACGCTGGAATGTTGCCGAGGCATTACACAGCCCGAATGTCATCCTTTTGAATGCAAATGTTCCATAAGGGCAGGTAAAATTGGTTTTCTCTTGGTCTTCCGACGCAATAGAGACTTGATTGTAACGGAATACCCATCTAAAAAGCAATACCACTCACTTTCTGATAACCGGTCAAGTATTTGGTCCATAAAGGGCATTGGGAAGTGGTCCTTTTCAGTCCATGAGTTGAGCTTTCAATAATCCATGCATACTCTCCACCCAGTCACTGGTCTTGTCAGCACAAGTTCCCCTTTTGCATTTGGGACTACAGTTATACCTCCTTTTTGGGTACACATTGCACTAGACTTACCCATTTACTATCTGCAATAGGGTAGATCACTCCCGCATCTAGCCACTTGATGATCTCCTTTTTCACTACCTCTTGCATTGGAGGGTTCAATCTCCGTTGATGCTCCACACTGGGTTTACATTCACTGTCAAGCCGAATCTTGTGAGTACAGATGCCAAGAGGAATTCCTACTATATCAGCTATTGTCCATCCAATAGCTTTTTTATATGCTTCTGCAATACTTCAATGAGCAATTTCACCTGCCTTTCAAGAAAATCGGCTGCGATAATCACTGGTAATGTATTATTGGCTCCTAAGAAAGCATATTTTAGATGAGAGGGTAGGGCTTTTAACTCCAGGTTCGGTGGTTCTTCTGTTGATGGCTTCGAAGGAGGACTTTCTCTATTTTTCAGGTCGATATCCAACTTGATTGGATTCCTTGAATACACTCCTAATCCAGATAAAGTAGCCACCACTTCCTCATATCCTTGAACTTCAAATTCATCATAATTGGCAAGTACAGATTCAAGGGGTTCATTCTTGCACATTAAATGGCTCACACTAGACACTGCCTCATCTGTAACATCTTCAGTGGACAACACATGGTTGCTTCATGGATTTACAGATATTGAAGGTCACCTCGTCACCGTTCACACGGAACTTCAATTTCCCACTTTCGATAACTACCAAAGCTCTTCCAGTAGCTAAGAATGGCCTTCCTAAAATAATGCGGATTTCATAATCGATCTCGTAATCCAGACTCACAAAATCAATTGGAAAGATAAACCGATCTACTTTTACCACTATGTCATGAAGTATCCCTATGGGATGCTTGATTGATCGATCAGCCATAAAGAGTCTCATTGTGGTTGCCGTTGGTTTTCCTCAAGTTAATGCTTGCTCCTAAATCGCACAAAGATTTAGCGAATTGGAGCATGCCAATTGTGCATGGGATTGTGAATGCCCCAGGATCTTCTCTCTTGGTGATCGACTAATTTGTCATAATTGCGCTGCAACTATGGGGTACTTGATGCGTCCATAAATTGGATTCATTTAGGGCTGTATTTTAGTAGAAATTGTGTCCTCAAATGCTTATTTTATCTCAATATCTGATGAAAACCTTTAAGTTTCAGAAATTTGAAGTTTGAAGGAAATCATAGTCACTAATTCACAAAAAGGAACGAAAATGCTGAAAAGAATGAGAAAATGAATGCCTAAGGATCTCCGAGTTCACTTGAGGAATCACTAAAGGGTCTCACTTCACCTTTTGTTCCAGTGTGCTGAGCCCTGAAGGAGAGGATCAAGTCGGTGGAAAAACGAAGCAGTCGGCGCATCACCGAGGAATTTCGCAAAGCAATACTATGTTGCCCAATGACCCAGAGCACAACGATGCCGAAGGATGGTGCAAGATGCCAATGAACTACACCAAAGGGAAAATCGCTAACTTGGTCGGCTATTCCGACTAATGTCGCTGAACGATCCTCTACAACAAAGATTTTTGAAAACTATAAATACTCGAGAGAAGTTTTTTAGATAGTATCAGTTTTAAGAGGATTATTGAGACAATATAATTTTAGTACTTTTTACTCTCAAGTTTTGAAAGGGTTTTTGGGAGACTTGAAGAAAGGAGTTCATCTTTCCAAGTTGGAAGTGGGTCTTCTCTATTCTTTTTCTTTTTCTTAAATAAAGGTTTAATGTTTTATACCCATTTGATTTCACTATCATTTTAGGTATATTTTGTTATTTATTGATATGTGGCTAAAAAACCCCATTCTTGGGGTGTGATTTAGCAAATATGTGTTGATATTATTGTTGGGTCTTGCTTGCTGATAGGTTAGATGTATTTAAATGGTGATTTCACCTAGTGGTTGTGGTTTAATTTAATGGGTTTGTAGTTGTAAATACAAAGCCACCCATGTGTTTTCGTCTTGCCCGAGAGGGAAGTCGCGAAACCAAGACCACTAGACTGATGGCCTAAAGAGTGGGTCGACATGAGGTTCAGCCCGAGAGGGTGAGCCCTAGTCCTATATCCTAACACTCAGCTCGAGAAAGTGAGTGGGGTAAGGCGTAGGCTGGTCTTCAGGTGGCAAATGGGTGTCCGAGAGGAGCATATTTGAAACGGGGTAAGTTTCCCGAGAGGGAACTTATTTCCATCTAAAGCTTAGCCTAGTCACTATTATCTTACAAATTTCTTATCGAGAGCATCTACCCAACTATTTATCTCCACTTGTATTGTGGTCTCACCCCAAGAACTCTTCCACATACTTGACTTTCTTGTTATTTTTGTTGTTTTTAATATACTTGTGACAAAATCCCAAATTGATATTTGACACTTTTGGGTCTCCCTTTTAATTTACAATATTTTTAAACGTTAATGTCTTTAGCTACGACTAATTAGAACTTGATTTTATTTTCCTAGTAATTCTCAAAGCCACTCCCTGTGGTAACGATCCCAAACCTTGGTTGGGTTATATCACTACACGCGATCGTTTGGCACTTGAACCGAAATAGTGTCAGGTGATTACGTCGAACATCAAAATGGCGCCGCTGCCGGTGAGTGGTGTTACTTGAGAATTATTAAATTAGTAGAATTTTCGTTTTTCCTAGTGTAGGTGTACTAATTTAATTTTTAGTCTTGTTCTATTGATTGTGTAAACATTTAAGAAAGCATGAGTGTTAACGGCAGTAATGGTAGCTAAGTGGGCCACCAAGATGACATCGGTAACCTCAACGATGTCCAAGAGCCAAATGTCAATGACCCTCATCTCATGGGTGGTGCTGGAGCCATCCGCTTACCCCCAGTCGAGGGGAATGTAGTGTTCCGTATAACAAGCACTATGTTGCAACTCTTGCAACTAAAATGACCCACTCTTCAGCAGATTGGCTCATGAGAATTCCCATGAGCATCTTTGAAACTTCATAGCCATTTGTGGGCCATTCTCTTTCAAGAACATCTCTCAAGAGTCAGTCAAGCTACGATTATTCCCATTTTCTCTGATGGAGAAAGCTTGCAAGTGGTTAGCTGAATTACCACGAAATTCGATCACTTCATAGGAGGAGCTGGTCATCGCATTTAATGTGTGATTTTTCCCTCCCTCAAAGATGATGACTATTCTAGATAGCATCCAGAGCTTTAAGCGTCTAAATGGAGAGCCTTTGCATGAAACTTGGCTTCGATTTAAAATATTGGTGCTACAATACCCAACCCATGGTCTTCCTTATAACGTGCTCCTTCAATACTTTTACCAGAGTCTAGACTCGGTAAACAAGGGTGTTGCTGACCAATTCTCACCCGGAGGTTTAATGCAGCAGCCGTACAGTAGAAGCCCAACTTTTAGATGTTATGACAACCATCAACAGAGCATCCTACACGCGTGAGGACCAGGTCTCCCCTGTCACCTTCCAGCTATCTAAGGAGCAAATTGAAAAGGATAATGAGAGAGACCAAAACATGGCTAAGATTATGACACAACATGATATTCTATCTAAGAATGTCATGGGGGCTGGTACTCGTCGTGTCAATGATGTGGGGGTTTTGAGCACGAATCCTGAAGAGATGAAGTTTGAAGCTCTGTATAGCGAGGAAGTAAACTTTCTAGTAAACCAAGGCGGTGGTTATTGTTCAAACTACCCGAGGCAGGGTGGTAACCAAGGTTGGGCTAGATACAAAAGATCGAGATCGTGAATGGACGGATCGTAATCTAAATTGGAAGGATGGGGAGAAGGATAGATATGTTCCTCCCAAGAGCGGCAAAAGCCTAAGGAGTCGAAAGGTGGTAGGTCTGAGGATATGCTCTTGCGTATTCTAAACAAAGTTGAAGGGTCAGACAAAATTCTAAAAGGCATGAAAGAAGATGTGTCTACACTTAACCAGACCGTCACCTCTAATTCAGTTTCAATGAAGCAGTTAGAGACCCAAATGGGTCATATCTCGCCACATCTTAATGCAAGACATCAAAGGGGTTTGCCTAGTGATACTATGGCTAACCTCAATAGTGAGGTTTGAAGGTTGACTTGCGTCGTGCCACGACGTTAACTAAGGCGCTGTTTGGGAGGCAACCCAAAACCTCTTACTTACTTCTTTTATCTTGATGAAATAATAGTGTGTTATTTGTACAGATTGAGTGAGGAATGTGCTTGAAGATATATATGGAGGTGAGCAACATTTCCACTTGGCGGATCGCCGACAAGTTAGGCGTAACCGATCATTCCCGTCGTTTGATTCAATACATCTTAAAGGTTGGAACTGTCAAACTCGATGGAGTGTGAATTTCGTCGGTGCATCACCAACTCGGTTGGTGATCTCGACGAAGATCGTTTATGCAATGCCCACCTGAACTGAAAACTCTGTTATATTCCGCGAGCAAATCAGATGTTCAGCACTTCGCTGGGTGATTAGGCGAGACCGAGTGACATCACCGAATGAGCAGAAACTGGACGGTCACAAACCACAGTTTTAAATTTTTTGTTTCATTCACTTTCTTTCACTTTGTCCCTTTTACAAACTCACACTCCCACCCTAGTAGGTACATTTCTTGCACGCTTAGAGTATTTTAAGTGTCGAATTGTGCTCTGATTTGGATCACTTTGCTTTCTAGCACGTCAGTAATATCTAATTCGGTATCAAAGGTTGGTAATCGAAACCCGCAGTTATTTGATCAGAATTTTTACTCATTTGCATAATGTTGAAATGATTAAAACCAATCATTGAGTCTCTGAGTTGATGGGATTGCATGTATTACCAATTACAATTCAATATTAACTGCGTAACTGGTAGAATCCCAGTAAATCGTGCGTTGATTTGAAATTGTGTTGATATGGGTGTGTAAAAATTGCTACGGGTCTTTGTTGAATTCATGCCTTAGAAGCTTAAACTACGTTATCAAGGGTTGCGGGGTTGAATTTGAAAGAAATAGGCTAAAAATAGACATGTGGGGTAGTTTGGCGAGCTAAATTGAGTTCGCCGAACTATTCGGCAGTTCGCCTAACATCCCCATTTCGCCTTTAACTGCATGTATTGATTGATCTGTTACCTTTGGCGGTAAGTCTGATGTCGCCAAGCACACTCGGCGACTCGCCGAAAGTCTCCTGGCCTGCCCCTTTGTCTGCACACTTGAATAATTTGTGCATCATTTTCAGCGAAACTACCTAATTGGATGCTCACTTCACCCCCTGTTTTGGTGAAGCAATTTTGCGTCCAGGACTCCCTTACCCCTATTTAAATCTTGTCTAACTTTGTCTCAAAGTATTTTACAGAAATGGCTAGACCTAAGGTCGTAGAGAGAGATATGCCACCCCGACATATAAGAGCACGAGATTTCAAAAGAGACGAAAAGAAAGAAGAATTGGCAAAAGAGAGGAGAGAAAGTACGAAAGTGAGCTCCAGCAAAGGGGTCCCCATTGATCCCACTATTCCTTCATGGAAACGTGGAGTCTACACAGCTATAAACTCTTTCTTGGCGAGCCATAACGTGGACAGAATGGGTGCTGCTAACATCACTGCAAAAGCTAGGACAAATGAACACAATGAGACCCAGAATGACAATCCAGGGACCATTGTCGAATTTCAGGCTAATGCATTAGGCAACAATGCCCTGACAAATGGAGCAAGCGTGTAGACAGGATCCCCTCTTTACCTCCCTCTCTGCCTTTCTTTATTTTGCCTTTCTAATTCTGTGTTAATTGCATTTGAGGACAAATTGCTTTTATTTGTGGTGGGGTGAGGCTCTCCTTTTGTGTGCTATTTGTGATTCGTTTTTTCTATATATTTGGGTTGTCTATTATTCATTGTGTTAATTATTGCTTTCTGTGGATGTTTGAGCTCATAGCTCTCTTTTGGTTTTAAATTATAAAAATGATTTTAACCCCTCCGAAATATATTAAAATTTTCTGAAAATTTTTGCCACCTCTCGTGTGCTGAAAGTGGCTGTTCTTTTGCAATATTTAAGTCTCAGTTCCAATCAATACTGATGACTTAAATAGTGCTCTCAATTGAACAAACATGAATGCACGGCTACGACGAGACCAAATGAAGTTGCATAGACAATATGTGACTCTTTGCAACATGTTGTGATTAGCCATTTATCGAATTGATTCTCTTGTAATGACCATTGCACACTAGCGAAAGTGTGTAGTCTTGTTTGACTTGAGTATCAATGCCTTGTGTGATTAGCTTACTTTTAACCATGCATGAATAAACCCAGAATTTACCCTGTTAGTCTGATTGATTTAGTAAGGTGTCCTCTTGATATGATCTTAGGCAACTTTAAAGAGTGTGAGCCAAATTTTACATATACCTGTTTTGTGGCCTACCCATGAGCGTGTGAAAATCTTTTGAACACCTCTTGAACCTTACCCTTCTTTAGAAGAAACTTGATGAACCCTAGACCTTGCTTGATCCACTACCTATAATCCTCTTGAGTTGTGGTTTAGTGAATAGCCAACTTAGGCCAAAAGCCTATGTTGGGGGTGCGGTGAAAAGGAAAAGGAGAAGTCAAGAAGTGCAAGAAAAAGTCTCTCTAACCCATGGTATTGCCAAACAAAATGGAAACCCTCCGAAAAAAAATTTGGAATAAAAGTGCAAAAGGAATTGGATTTCCAAGCAATATATGGAGAATGAATGAAAGGATGACTTAGAAGCATTGGAAGAAAAAGTGACAAGGGAAATGAAAAGGACGTTTTGAAAACACCACATCTGCTGAGGATGAAGAAGGAACAGAACTTAAACGACCATACCTATGCACTCAACCCCATTACAAGCCTTGAAAAGACCTTTTTGATCTTGAGTAAGCTGAACCGAAAGTCGATGGGAAAATAAGGGCAAACCTATGGGTGAAAACATGCATTGGGTTCCTCTTTTTGAGTGTGAGCGTTGCATCTAATTCCTGAATCTTAAATTGATTAGCTTCTGTGTGTGAACATGGAATCATTCTTTGTGTGAGGGCATTTAGATACTTTCGTTGAGCTTGAACTTACATTAGTAGAAAGTATTGTGAACATGAGAATCTTTGGTAATGGTGTGTCACAACTTAAATCTTTGAGTACACAATTGAATCTTTGCATAAGTAGTTATAAGTTTTGTTGTGTACATTCATGATTGAGTCTTATGCAGCACTATTTGAGACACTCTGTTTGAACAGCTGAAGTTGAGTTTGCTTGAGTACAAGGAAAAGTTTAAGTTGGGGGTGTTGATGAGTCCACAAATCGGACTCATTTAGGACTGTATTTTAATAGAAATTGTGTCCTCAAATGCTTATTTTATCTCAATATCTGATGAAAACCTTTAAGTTTAAGGAATTTGAAGCTTGAAGAAAAGCATGAACACTAATTCACAAAAAGGAACGAAAAGAATGAGAAAATAAAGGCTTGAGGATCGCCGAGTTCACTTGGCGAATCGCCGAAGGGTTTCACTTCGCCTTTTGTTCTAGTGTGCTGAGCCCTGAAGGAGAGGATCAAGTCGGCGGAAAAAGGGAGCAGTCGGCGCATTGTCAAGGAATTCCGCGAAGCAGTACTATGTCACCCAATGACCCAGAGCACGACGATGCCGAAGGATAGTGCAAGACGGCGATGAACTACACCAAAGGGTGAATCGCCGAGTTGATCGGCGATTATGACTAATGTTGCCGAACGATCCGCCGCATCACAGATATTTGAAAACTATAAATACTCGAGAGAAGTTTATGAGATAGTATCAGTTTTTAGAGTATTATTAAGACAATATAAATTTTATTACTTTTTACTCACAAATTTGGGAAGGGTTTTTGGGAAACTTTAAGAAAGGAGTGCATCTTCCCCAAGTTGGATGTGGGTCTTCTCTATTCTTGTTCCTTTGGTTAAATCAAGGTTTAATTTCTTATACCCATTTGATTTCACTCTCATTTTAGGTGTATTTTGTTATTTCTTGATGTGTGGCTAAAAACCCCCATTCTTTGGGTGTGATTTAGCAAATATGTGTTGATATTATTGTTGGGTCTTACTTGCAAATAGGTTAGATGTATTTTAATGGTGATTTCACGTAGTGGTTGTGGTTTAGTTTAATGGGGTTGTAGTTGCAAATACAAAGCCAACCATGTGTTTTCGGCTTGCCCGAGAGGGAGGTCGCGAAACCAAGACCACTGGACTGATGGCCTAAAAAGTGGGTCGACATGAGGTTCAGCCCGAGAGGGTGAGCCCTAGTCCTATGTCCTAACATTCAGCTCGAGAGAGTGAGTGGGGTAAGGCGTAGGCTGGTCTTCATGCGGCAAATGGGTGTCCGAGAGGAACGCATTTGAAACGAGGTAAGTTGCCCGAGAGGGAACTTATTTCCATCTAAAGCTTAGCCTAGTCACTATTATCTTACAAATTTCTTATCGAGAGCATGTACCCAACTTTTTATCTCAACTTGTATTGCAGTCACACCCCAAGAACTCTTCCACATACTTGACTTTCTTGTTATTTTTGTTGTTTTTACTATACTTGTGACAAAACCCCAAATTGATAATTGACACTTTTGTGTCTCCCTTTTAATTTACAATGTTTTTAATCGTTAATGTCTTTAGCTACGACTAATTAGAACTTGATTTTATTTTTCTAGTAATTCTGAAAACCACTCCCTATGAGAACGATCCCAACCCTTGGTTAGGTTATTTCACTACACGTGATCGTTTCGCACTTGAACCGAAATAGTGTCAGTTGAGTACGTTGAACATCAGTACCTCGATCGTTTCATACTCCAAGCTCCTCTTCTTTGTAACCAGCTCTTTCATGAATTTGGCGTATCCCGGCATTTCAAACAATGCTTCCACCAGAGGAGGGTTAATTGATAGGTTCTTGAATACTGATAAAACAAATTTGAACTTCTCATCTGCAATTTTCTTTTTCAAATGTTGAGGAAATGGTGGAGATATATTGGGTAAAGGGTGCGTGACTTTTGGAACCTGAACATGTTGCTCTACATCCTCTTGTCTTTCTTTGGCAAGGTTTTGTGGAATAGGCAATTCTCGTTCCTCTATACCCTGGCTCTCTTCCTGTATGTGAGGGTCCTCATCTTCTATCATATTCCCATTTGCCATCTTTCCACTATGGGTGACCACAGTTAGCCCTCTTTCATTAACTTCCATCAGTGTTCAGGAGGTTAATTGAGGTGATAATAGACTCAATTGACCTTCTAGTGTTTTGATGGCATCAACATGCGAATTCACTTTATTGTTTAGTGATAAAACGTCATCTCTCATTCCTTTAAACAGATCATCAGAGCCCTCAACTTTATCGAGTATGCGGGACAATATATCATTAACCCGTGGACTACTTGCACTTCCTTTTGATTTTGGGCTTTCACTCGATTGGGTACGGTCTTCCTCATGGTCATCTTTCTCAGCCCAATCGTGGAAATATCTCCTTGGTTCTTCACTCTTATGGTAGTTTCAACCTTGATTTCCGCTCCGCTATTAATAGTGTGGGTGGAAACCCTTCTCATATCTTGTGGAGTTCCAACCTTTATTCTCCCCCGATCTCAAGTAAACAAAAGGAGAACCCTCCTCAACTCGAAATACTCCATACGTCCCCTTCATGTGCTCGTGTATCACTTCCATTTAAGACAACATCTTTTTGAAGTTTTCGTCCCTTTCCCTTTCTTTATCGAGTGGTTCTTGCGTTAATCTGAAGCATAGTGGTGAAACTTGGTCATCTTTTGTGTACCATGCTTGATTTACTCTAGTCATGCCATCTTGCAGAACTGAGGCTACTTCAAACGATTGTAACATTATTCCTTATTGCACCAGCTGATCAGCTATCCCTTTATTAACCGAATCTAGACTACGGTAAAAATATTGGAGTAATAACTCACTCGGCAATCCATGCGTTGGGCATTTTTGCAAAATTCTCTTAAATCGTGTCCATGATTCATTAATTGGTTCACCCTCCTTTTGATTAAAATTTTGAATGTCATCTCTCAGTTTCATCATTTTTGATGGAGGGAAGAATCTTTCATGAAAAGTCGTAACTAACTCTTCCCATACCTTGATGGAGTTCTTTGGAAGCTCGATAACAACTTAGTGGCTTCCCCAGTTAATGATAATGGAAATAAGCACAGCCGTATGCATTATTGCAATAGATTCTTGAATGACAGAGGGGTGCATACTTTTATGAAGCTTCGTATATGTTCATACGAATCTTCATGCTCTAACCCTCCATATAAACCTCTTGAATGTATGAGATGGAGTGTTGTGCTAGTAAGTTCAAATGTTGTATTTCCGTCTATTGTGGCATGCAACTCGCCTCCATCTCACTCACTTGGGCAGGGTTGTACACACTATTAATATCATCAATATCGTCTCGATGAAAAGCATCACCCGCTGGGTTGCCTGCTTGGTGGTTATTTTCGTCGTTCACACTCATATGGCTGTTGAAACACACAATTACTCAAAAACAAAACTGAAAATTAGGTAAGTAGACTACAACTAAGAAGAACAAAGATTATGCTAATCTAAGAATTCTCAAATAACACCACTCCCCGACAGCGGCGTCATTTTGATGTCTTGCTTAATCAACGACACAACTTCCAGTACGAGTGTCTATGATCATGCAATAGTATAGTAACCCTACCAAGGGTTGGGGTCGTGTCCCAAGGGAGCAGTTTTGAGAATTAATAGAAAAATAAAATCAAGTTCTAACTAGTCGTAGCTAAAGACATTAACGATTAAAAACATTGTAAATTAAAGGGGGACACAAAATTGTCAAATAACAATTTGGGGGTTTTGTCACAAGTATAGCAAAAACAACAAATATACCAAGAAAATCACGTATGGGGAAAAGTTCTTGGGGTGTGACCGCAATACAAGGTGAGATAAATAGTTGGGTACATGCTTTCCATAGGAAATTTGTAAGATTATAGTGACTAGGCTAAGCTTTAGATGGAAATAAGTTCCTTCTCGGGCAACTTACCCCGTTTCAAATGCGTTTCTCTCGGGAACCCATTTGTCGGATGAAGTCCAGCCTACGCCTTACCCCACTCACTCTCTCGAGTTGAGTGTTAGGATAGGGGACTAGGGCTCACCCTCTCGGGATGAACCTCATGTTGACCCACTCCTTAGGCTATCAATCTAGTGGTCTTGGTTTCGCGACCTCCCTCTCGGGCAAGCCGAAAGCACATGGGTGGCTTTGTATTTGCAACTACAAACCCATTAAATTAAACCACAACCACTAGGTGAAATCACCATTAAAATACATCTAACCTATCAGCAAGCAAAACCCAACAATAATATCAACACATATTTGCTAAATCACACCCCAAGAATGGGGGTTTTTAGCCACACATCAAGAGATAGAAATTTATACCTAAATGATCTTGCATTCAAATGGGTATGAAGATTTTAGTTTTGTTACAGGCCAAGATTGTAGAATCCAAGATACCCAAGTCCAAATCCTTGGAGATGAAACCCTCTTTTTCTTCAAGTTTTCAAAACCCTCTTCAAACAGAGCAAAATAAAAAGTACTAAAATTATATTAAGAATCTGATATTGTCTAATGATATATTCTCTATAACTCTCAACGAGTATTCATAGTTTTTAAAAATCTGTGCTGCGACAGATCATTCGGCGACATTAGTCGGAATCGCTGATCAACTCGGCGATTCCCCCTTTGGTGTAGTTCATCGCATTCTTGCACCATCCTTTGGCATCGTCCTGCTCTGGGTCATTGTGCGATATAGTACTGCTTCGTAAAACTGCTCAGCGATGCGCCGACTGCTCCCTTTTTTCGCCGACTTGATCATTTCCTTCAAGGCTCAGCAAACTAGAACAAAAGGCGAAGTGAGACCCTTCGGCGATTCGCCAAGTGGACTCGGCAATCCTCATGCCTTCATTTTCTTGCTCTTTTCAGCCTTTCCGTTCCTTTTTGCGAAGTAGTATCCATGCTGTCCTCCAAACTTCAAATACTTGAAAAAGGTTTTTCATCAGATATTGAGATAAAATAAGCATTTGAGGACACAATTTCTATTAGAATATATCCCTAAATGAGTCCAATTTGTGGACTCATCAATTATGTATATGAACTATGTCTTATAATGATTAATGGTTGCATTATGTCTATGTTGGAGGCTATGATTATGATTATGTTGTTATTGTTTATGCTATGATGAATTATATATAAGTTATGTTTATAAGTTACGTTTTCCAACTACTTCTAGGATGATGTTCAAAATTGGCATATAGCATGGTTTCAACTAAAATGTCCTTTTTAGCATGTTTTAAAGGTTTTATGCATGGCTATAATACTTCATGCATTTTTGTACTAACCCATATTTTTCTACATTTTTTCTATAAGTGTAGGGTTCGGTTCTTGAGGTGATCTCGTTCTTGGTCAAAGCTTGGATCGACTATTCTCCTTGCTTTTAGTGAGTCCTCATGGTTCAAGGACGGATGTTGATTTTCTTATACTTTCATTTGAGAACTATGTTGTAAGGGTTGTGACCCTATTTGAGACTTCGATTGTAATAGATGGCTAATTGAGACAAGTCTAGACTTCCGCTATGGTTTTATGAAAACTTCGTAAGACTTTAAATGTGTTTTACTCTTTATTGTTCTTTTATCCTATGTTATGATATGCTAAGGGATTGTATGAGACCCTTTTGGGGTTGAGTACGCCATGTTACATCTAGGAGGTACCCCTGGGTCGTGACAAGGACTCATCAATCTTTGAATTCCAAGAGACCAACTAGATACGATTAAGAGAGGTAGGAGCGTCAGACCCTACGTTAATGAGACAATGTAGGCAGAAGTATGAATTAGTACATAGAATGTACTAAGTATGATAACAATGCATAAAAATTATGAAATCATGCTAGAAGGACTATACCTAACATGCAATGACCAAGCTCAATCATAACATAAAAGGTTAGAAAACATAAGTCATAATCATGGTCAATGCAAACTTAACATCTTTAAAACACTTATGCGATACTTTAAATGTAACCTTAGTTCATTATTATGGGATGTTTACCATTTAACCGACATAGACCATGTGAGCTATAACATAGAATCTAGTATCTATCCCAAACTAAAAAGACATGTCGAACTTTCCAAGGTAAGGACCTTAACTTCTAGCTTATGTGGATCTACTAGATAAGACATCCTATGGGGGCACGTAGTTAGGTAAAAGGAGATTGCTACTAGAGACTCGGTTTCTAATTGGAGAGCTTCCATCACAATATCCTTTCGGTGCATAATAAAATCCTACAGAATAGTCATTAATCATATCCATTTCATCATCCATGGAAAGGCACAATCAAGCAACCAATCCAAGCTAAATTCGTTTAGGATATCTTCTTAATCTTGATTCAACTTAGGTGAGAAAACCATTAAACCTTATGAATCCTTATGTGAGAAAACCTTTCACAACCATGATCATAGTAGTATGTGAGAAAACCTTTTACAACAATGTTGCTACTTTACTCTCAAAGCATCCTCAATTCACATCAATTTCATAAAAACATGCATATCTTCATAAATTCATATTTAATAATTCATAAGCTTCAACATGTGTTCATAGTCTAAAATCATGGATCATGCATGGGTTCATATGAATTCAACTCAAAATCATGTAATTAATTCAATTCATGCATTAAAATATAGAAAAAAACCAATTGAATCATAATTGAAAAGAACCAATAAAGATTCAATAAAACCCTAACTTTGAATTGAGAATCTAACTTTGTAAAATTGGAAGATCTTGAGAACCCTCTGGAGGAAAGGTCTCAATAGGTGAATACTAACATACTATAGTGATCAAGGCCCAATAGCTAGGGCTAATTGAAGATCTTGAAGTGAAAACCTAGCTTCTTCTTCCTTAGCTTTAGAGAGGATTTTAGGGATAACTTGGAGGGAACTTTAGGAATTAGGAGAATGATTTTGAATGGGTAGTTTTAGGACTTAAGTCAATCATATAGGGTGTATAATAGGGGTTAAACGACATAGCTTTGGCATAAAAAACATAGGGAAAGACTAAAATAACCCTTACTAAAAAATTAGATAGGTGACTTATAAAGAAGCCTTCACTGACCATTTAGAGCTTGATGGTTTCTGAAGGGAGTCGTATAGATGGCGAACTTTAGGTTTGCCTTAAACAGCCAACCCACTGCCACTAAATGGCTAGTGAACCCCTAAATGGACCGTCTAGCCAACCATAGAGGGTTCATGGTATGTTTTAGGCCTGTAGACCTTCCCATTCAACCCGTCATACCTTTCCCAAATTCCAAGGTTTTACATTATCTCCCCCTTAGAACATTCGTGCTCGAATGGAACTCAAGCTAGAATGAAAAGAGTAGGAGAGAAACTTAACAACCCAATATGAATGGATCTTCATCAAAATGCACATAACCAAGGAGGAAAATCGACTCCAAGCTAAAACATATTCAAAACATCACTTCATAAAACATACTTACATGTATATGGAGACATGAGAATGACTAAGACACATTAATCCGAAAGAAAGAACAATAAGGAGCTAAATACCTCAAGCTAGAGTAGGGGTGGAGGGAAAGAGATGAGGATATCAGGACATCTTATTGGCCTTGGCCTCAAGTTGAACCCTCAACTATTTGATCCCTCCAATACATTTTTACAGATGCAATCTCTTTGTTTCTCAACTTTCTAACTTATCGGTCCAAAATCTCGACCGGAGCTTCTTCATACAAAAGGCTTTCCTTTATACCAAGATTTTCTAATGGTACAATAAATGTCTGATCTCCAAAACACTTCTTCAATAAGGAAACATGGAAAACCAAATGTACGGATGTTAAATCATTACGCAAGTCATGTTCATAAGCAACTTTAATCATACGCCTCAAAATTTGATATGGGCTTACATATCGAGCACTAAGCTTCCCTTTCTTTCCAAACCTCATTACACCCTTCATAGGTGAAATTTTCAATGAAATCCAATCATCAAGATCAAACTCAAGATCTCTTCATCTAACATCGGCATATGACTTTTGTTAACTTTGAGTTGTTTTCAACCTTTCTCTAATAAGTTGAATCTTTTCCATAGCCTCATGAACAACTCAAGACCTATCAAAGCAACCTCACCAACTTCAAACCAACCTATAGGAGATCTACACCTCCTACCATAAAGAGCAATAAATGGAGACATACCAATACTCGAATGATAGCTATTGTTCTATGCAAACTAGTTCAAAGACAAATGATCATCCCAACTACTGTTGAAGTTAAACACACAAGCTCTCAACATATATTCCAAAATTTGGATAGTGCGTTCTGCTTGCCCATCGGTTTGAGGATGAAAGGTTGTACTAAGATTAAAACGAGTACCAAGCCTTTTTTGGAAAGGCTTCCAAAATTGAGAAGTAAATTTGATACAACGATCAGAGAAAATGCATAGGCGGACTCCATGAAACCTAACCACTTTCCTTAGATACAACTTAGCATAATCTTCCGCCGAATAAGAAACCTTGAAGGAAATAAAATGACCCAACTTCGTCATATGATCTACAAAAACCCAAATCGAGTCATGTTGTTGCCGGGTGTGGAGTAAACCAACAATAATGTCCATATGCAAATCTTCCCATTTCAAAGTAGGAATACTAATATTATGGGACAAACCTCCCAATTTTTGATCTCAAATTTCACTTGTTGAAATTAAGGGAACTTAGCCAGAAATTCTGTAATATCCTTCTTCATCTCATTCCACCAATATACCTCCTGCAAGTCATGGTACATCTTGGGTTCTCCCAGGCGAATGGGATATCGAGAACTATTGGCTTTCGATAAAATTTTCTCCCTCAAGTCATCAACATTGGGAACACACACAAATGACCTTGATATCAAAGCACACCATCTCCCCTTGGGAGAAACCCTCAACAGACTTTTTAAGCACCGCTTCCTTCAACTCAACAAAAATTGGACCAAGACTTTGCTCTACTTTCACATCTTACACAAAAGATGATTTTGAACCATTATGAATAACAACACCACCCTCACTTTAATCCACCAACATAACACCTAGCCAAGCTAGTCTATGAACATCAAGAATTACTTCTTTCTTACCATCTTCAAAATGTGCTACATTATTAATAGATAACTGACTTCAGGCATTGGCCACAACATTGGCCTTGCCCAGGTGATAAAGGACACTCATATGATAATCCTTCAAGAGTTCTAGCCATCTACATTGGTAGAGATTTAGATCCTTTTACTTGAACACATATTGCAAGTTTTGTGTTCGGTAAAGACAACAACATGGACATCAAACAAATAATGCCTTTAAATCTTTAAGGCAAATACACCACCACTAGTTCCAAATCATGGGTAGCATAGTTCTTTTCATGAATCTTAAGTTGTCTTGAAGCATAAGCCATAACTTCCTCATTTGCATAAGAAAACATCCTAGTCCAATCCTTGAAGCATCACAATACACAATGAGCCCATCAAAGACATACAGTAAAGTCAACAGCAGAGTGGATGTAGGCCTTTCTTCAACTCTTTAAAACTCTTTCCACACACTTCCGACCATAAGAACTTTACTTTCTTTTGGGTCAATATAGAAATCATCAATTCTTTAAAGAGGATACTTATTCTTAATGGTAACATTATTCAATTGTTGGTAGTCACTACATATGCAAAGTGAACCATTTTTCTTTCGAACAAACAAAAATGCAGCACCCCATGAAGAGATACTCGGTCGGATGAAACAAATCTTTCAATTGCTCTTTTAAGTTCTTAAGTTCTGTAGGAGGTATATGGTAAGAAAGAATAGAGATAAGTTCGGTATCTGGAGAAGATCAATACCAAAATTTATTTCCCTTTCAGGAGGAACACCGAGTAGATCATTGGGAAACACTCCTGGAAACTTATTTACAATGGGGACTATCTCAAGAATAGGGGTTTCAGAATTTGTATCCCTAACCCGAACATGATGGTATTTGCATCCCTTAGAAATCATCTTTCTATATTTAAGACAAGAGACAAATTGACCCTTAGGCATAGAATTTCCCTCTTTCCACTCTAGGATGGGCTCATTTAGAAATTGAAACTTAACCACTCGAGTTCTACAATCAACAAAAGCATAACAATAATGGAGTAAATCTATACCAAGAATAACATCAAAATCCAACATATCAAGATCTATAAGATCAACATGAGTGACTCTATGGTATAACGATATAGGAAAATTTCTATAGACACTTTGCCACATAGATTCACCAATAGGATTAGAGACAGAAAAAGGGTCTAACAACACATTTAGAACAACATCAAATCTCACAGCCACATATGGCATCACAAAAGACAAAGTAGCATCGGGATCAAGCAAAGCATAAACTTCAAGATCAAAGACTTTCAACATACTGGTAACAACATCGGGAGAACCCTATTGATCATGACGAGTTTAAAGTGCATAAAATCCGCTTTGAATTGGAGCACTCGATACCAAATTCACGACAATTGAAGAGGGAACAAAAATTGAATAAAAAACAACATTGAGGGACCCAAAAAGGGAATTTCAAAATTGACTCACCAGTAGGTCCCATTCAGCTAAAGGAGCTTTCTACTAAGAAATGGGTACAATCCAAGCTTTAAATCACCCAAAAACACCCTATGCACCCAAGCGATGAATAAGTCAACATAGAAGCTTAAAACAGAGGAGCGGAAAGGAGACTTGCAAGTTTTAAATACATAATCCACGAGGCCATACTGCAACCCCCAACCAAACCCATCATCAAACACAAAGTTCCCACAATGAATGTCCTTATGAAGTCTCACAATCAACTAAAACATGAAGAAAAAAAAGGTTGAAAATGGAAATAAATAGCAGTGATGACTTCTAAAGTGGTCACTTAGCCTCTTAAAAGGCCTCTCTAAATAACTACCCTTACCGCTAAAGCAGCTAGACTCTTGCTGGAGGCTTCACTAAAGTAGCTCCCAGGCTTCTAAAGTGATCATCAATTAAATAATGGTGTGTCTTCTAAAGCGGCTCCCTGGACAATTAAGAAGCCACTGATTAAGCAGTAGGTGGTCCACTTAGGCGGCTACACTAGCATCAGGCACAAAAAGTCCCAATGGACTCTGCTCGCTTTCTCGAGATTGGTTCGAGAAACCACACATTCAAATAAGACTCTATTCAATGTGGCTTATGAGACTTCCTAGGACCTTTATAAACCTTGTGCTGTGATTTCCAAGTTTGTCACGACCTAAGGTAGACCCTAGGCGTAACATGACATATAGGACCCTGAGAGGCCATACACAAGCCTCTTAGCATACATAATACAAGATAATAGAAATTTAAGAGATTTTAAAAGAAAAATCCAACAGATAAGAGTTTATAAAATGTAGCAGAAGTCTAACATAGTCTCAAAGCTATCTAGTACATCAAGAGTGATTAGGACGTAACATGTACATCACATATAATGCTGAGAATGTGAAGGCAATATGAAATAAAGGCTTGGTCCTTGAAACATGAGGATTCACCAATTTTCAATATGTACTTAATGATCCCTAGCCACGGAGATGCGAATTTGGAGCGTCGGATCCTACATTTGGGAGAATGTAGGCAAGAGTATGCGTTAGTACAAATATGTAGAAAGTATGATAACAATGCATAAAGTATGACAATCATGCTAAAAGAACCTTTTCGTGGCATGCAATGACCAATCTAAAACATGAGATAAAAGAGTTAGAGAAAGATAAGTCATAAAAACATGGTCAATGAAAGCTAACATCTTTAAAACATTCTTGAGATACTTCTAGAAGTAACCTAAGTTCATTATTATAGGAGATTTACCTTTGATAGACATTTAAGACTATGTGAGCTATTAACAGGAAATTTGATGTCTACCTCACACCAAAAAGAGGTGTTCTCACTTGCCAATATAAGAACCATGAACTTCTAGCTTACGTGGATCCACTGGAAAATGTCTATCTAGACAACCTATGGTGGCACATAGTTTATGGGACATGGGTAATCACCACTTGTCCACTCAGTGCTAAGCATAAATCCCATGAAATATTGATTAGTCTCTAATTTACTTAACATTCATGAGACATGGACAATCACTGCTTGTCTTATCATTGGAGGTCATGGGTAATCGTTGCTTGCCTCATTATCCATGGAAGGAAACATCAAGTAACCAATCTAAACTAAGTTTCATTAGAATAGCTCCTTAAGTCTTTATTCAATTTAGGTGAGAAAACCTTTCAACCTCATTAATACTTTATTTAATAAATCCTTTCACAATAACAACAACATTGAATGCTTCAATCTCAAAGAAAGTCTTAAATCATTTTCATCAATTTCAGAAGAACATGCATATCTTCATAAACTCATATTTCATAGTTCAAAACCCACATTATATGATCATAGCTTAGAAAACATGGAATCATGGGGATTCAAGTTAGAAACATAGAATTATCTCAATTCATACATAATAGTTCATAAAGCAATCAATTGAATCAATATTTAAAGGAACCCATGATATGGAAGAAAACCCTACTTCAATTGGAGATCTCCAACTTGTAAAAAAAATAGGAGAATTTAGGAACCCTATGGATGAAAGGACTCCATAGGTGAATAATATCATACCTTGATGCAAAAAACATGGAATCAATATTGGAATTGAAGACATGACTTGAAGCCCTACTCTTTTTCTTCAAGCTTCTAAAGAGAGAAATATTCGAGAAGATGAACTTGTTCATGTTTTAGGAATTTGAGAGAATGAATTGAATTAGGAGATTTTGAGGGTGAAAATGTTTGTATAGGATTTGTAATAGAGGGTAATACGACATAGTATTGAGTTAGAATAATTAGAAAAATACCCTAAAGCCCTTCTTAAAAATAGGTGCTGACCTCACCAACGACCAGACCTACTCTCCGTTGGTCAGACCACCGACCATCCTAGTTGATCATGGGTGAGATCATATCCAGGCCACTGATATCGGACTCACAACGATGGACTCATTTACGGTCCGTGGGTCCACCTATGGGCCATACATCTCGGTCATGGGTCTTAACTTTTGACTCTAAAATTTCTGCAAGTTTTGGACTCACCTCTAAGACCTACCTATGACTCGTGCATAGTCTAATGGACCATCTTTGTGAACCATAGAAAAATACTAAAATTTGACATTTTTTGAAATACTTGGACTGGCCAACCACGGGCCTACACCCAAGGCTCCATTTTAGCCAAAATCCACAAGTTAGCTTGAAATGAGTACCAAAGTCTTGGGATCCAAACCAAAGAACCTTCTAGACCAAACTTGATGTTTCAAATCTAACATAATCATCAAAATTGTATTACGAGATAGTCTTCATGATGTTTTGATAGTTCAAATTGTAGAAGCTCCAAAACATTGAAACTCACACAAAAACCTAACAAATAATTAGGTGACAGAACTGTCAGTCCCAATATATCATAAGTGACTTGGGTATCACTATAAGAATGCTCTAAACATCGATAATAATTAAAAATAGAGAAAATGACGTAGATGGTTATTACAACATGCACACTTTATGTAAACAACCACATTTTATTTAACATCCACATGTTATTTCTAGCTTTAATTTTTTTTGGTTAACAAGATACTGATATTCATTTACTTAATATTCATAAGTATAATGGAGTGGAAATGTTGATAGCCTGCTATTGCTAGTATTGCTAGGGGAAGAGGTTATGTGGTAAAGTTATCGATACAATTATCCAAAATGGTAGGAGCTTTGGTTAGCTTAGCAAAACAAGTACCTATTTTGTCTGCCTCTAGCTTTTCCAAGATAAAAATGATGGAACTTTCCAACAAAAAAAAAAAAAAAGAGTTTGGTTGCTTCATATTAGTTCCCTCCCTTGCTAAAGCATCTGCCACTTAATTTACTTCCCTATAGCTATGATGTGGGGGGGGGGGGGGGAT
>JAJOOR010014758.1:0-49357 GCA_036250505.1 Solanum acaule
AAAAATAATAATAACAACAATAAAAACAACAACAACAACAACAACAACAACAACAACAACAACAACAATAATAATAATAATAATAATAATAAATAATAATAATAATAACAACAATAAACAACAACAACAACAACAACAACAACAATAATAACAATAATAATAATAATAATAATAATAATAATAATAATAATAATAATAATAATAATAATAATAATAATAATCGTAATAATGTATCTCCCCGGAAACTAGTAGGCAAAGCTACAGCTTGACGTGAGGGTTAGAGTTGTGAATAACTCCCGGTACTTAAAATGAAGGATTTCGGGTTAGAACGTCAAGGTACAACTCCCCAAGGACCAACCATGGGTCCTTGAGGAGGACCTTAAGGGGGATGCCCAAAACAGTGACCCACGAGGGGGACTCACGCCCCGTGGGTGAGGGGTCGTGGGTCAAGGCCTCAAAAACAGGCTCCAGTAACTCCACCCACGATTCACCAGCACGCCACGTGGGTCCATCCACGGACCATGGTCGTGGGGTCGTGGGTGGTCACGTGTGATCTATTTTGAGGAATTAGTTAGGGGTACTTTGGGGTTTTCTAGAATTAATTAGTTATTAAGTGACGTCATTTTATTCTAACTTAGACTAACTATATAATGATTTAAGACCCCTAAATTAAGTCACCTTCCTCATTATTTCTAAATCCCAAAACAAAAACCAACTCTTCACCAAAAAATCTCTCTCTAGAACTTCAAGGAAGAATAAGAAGGAAGTTGGGGCTAGGGTTTAAGCTGCAAATTTTTCTACTCAAATTCATTGGATTTCATTGCTAAGGTATGGTAGCTCTTCATCCATGAAGCCCCTTCAAAACCCCAAATTTCAAAGCTAGAAATCCCAAAAGTTACTTCAATCTCATGGATTCCTTTCAAATTCATTTTTAATGATAGAATTATGTTTTATTATGGATAGATTGATGAATTTATATGGTTTTATGTTAAATTCCCCAAGAATAAATGAATTCCCCTATTTTCCTAATTTGGATCTCAAAGTGTGGGTATTGATTGATGCAACTAGAATATTATAGAATTATGCATGTAGTAACTGAACTACTTGAATTATGATTATATCCATGTCTAATGTAGTAATTCTATATGTGTGGATGGAATATGATCTATGGTCCTTGAAGGGCAAATTATGAGAATTATGCATGATTATGAGATTATGTTTATGATTTATGAACACTTTGAGTAATGTGATTATGATTATGATCTTGGGTGTGTTGTTGAAAGGCTATTCTCATCTACACACCTATATATGAATATGATATGATGTGAAAGGTTATCTCACAATATGATAATTCTAAGGTTGAAAGGCTATTCTCACCTATTGAATCTAGGAGCTATCTTATGAATTATGTTGGATTGAGTGTCAAGACATTCTTCCATGAGTATGAACTTAAGTCAAGACTTGATATGAACTCCGTGGGAATTAATGCTTAGCACCGAGTGAATATTGATATGAGATGAAAGCCCTCACGATAGTAGAGGCCGGACTTCTAGGAGCAATCTCTTGGAATAAAATCCCTCACGATAGTAGAGGCTGGGTTTCTAGTAGCAATCCCCTTGTCCCATAAACTATGTGCCCTCATAGGTCTTTAGATAGTGGATCCACCTAAGAAAAGATTATGGTTCTACCTTAGGCAAGTACGTCATTTCCTTTTTGGTGTGGGGTAGACACCAGATTCCATGTTAAGCTCACATGGTCCATGTCGGTTAAGGCTTATCCCTACTGTGATAGTATGAACAAGAATATGAATTATGAACTATAGTTACTCAAGAAGCTTTACTTAGTATGGGTAAGATAATGGGGTCTTATTCATGAATTGCATAAGTATGCTTTGAGGGTATTTATGGTGATCAATGTAATGAATATGCTTATGACTTATGTTTTTCCATTACCTTAAAAAATGATGTTTTAACTTAGTAAATTGCATGCATTCAACTAAAATGTACCTTTTAGCATGTTTTCAAGGTTTTTATGCATGACTATCATACTTAGTGCATTCTTGTACTAACCCATATTTCCCTATACTATTCCCAAGTGTAGGGTCCGATTCTTAAGACGGTCATCATTTGGTTAAAGCTTGGATCCGACTATTCTCCTAGCTTGTGGTGAGCCCTTATGATTCGAGGACGGATGTTTCACTTGTAGTTTTATTTCTTGTATTTTCTTTTCAGATTATGTTTTATGGGCTGTGACCCTATTTGATTCAAGTATTTTATTAGATGGCTATGTTGAGGCAAGTCTAGACTTTCGCTTTCCTTTATGAAAATTTTGGACTTGAAATGTGTTTTCTTCTCTTTATTGTTCTATGCTTATGTTATGATATGCTAACTGGCTTACATGGTGCCTTTTGGGGTTCTATGTGACTTGTTACATCTAGGGGGTACCCTGGGTCGTGACAAACTTGGTAATCAGAGCACAATGTTTAGAATGATTCTGGGATGATGTCTCATAAGCCACGTCTAGTAGAGTCTTGTTCATGAGTGTGAAGCGCGCCACATTTATGAATGAGAGGCTACAAGATGATTAGGAAACTACACTTCTTTCATTACTCTTAAGTCGTGCCATAGAGTTTAACTCTATAAAGTTCCTCTCATAATCCTTCTTTTGTGTCTTCAGGATATGAATACACAAAGGGCTAATGCTAAAAGGATGGAGGATGACAATGTGAACCAATGAGCTCCTCTTCAAGTTCCGGTTGATCCTTTGGTTGATAATGTTAATCATGCGGAGTTTAGGGCGGCTCTTCAAGTTTTGGCTCAAGCCGTGACAACTCAAGCCCAAGCCATGACGGCCCAAGTCAATAAAGAGGTGATTGTTCCTATGAATCCTAATGCAAATTCGGCGGCTTCTAGAGTGAGAGATTTTGCAAGAATGAACCCTCCGAAATTTCATCGCTCCAAAGTGAAAGAGGATCCTCAAGAATTTTTGGAATAAGTTTATAAAGTACTTGATATCATGGAGGTGACTTCGGTAGAGAAATTGGAGTTAACCGCTTACTAATTGAAATGTGTTTCTCAAGTGTGGTATAATCAATGGAAGAACAGTATGCCGATAGAAGCGGGTCCCATAGAGTGGGAAGCATTTAAATCAGCTTTTCTTAAAAGGTTCTTTCCCCGAGAGTTGAGGGAAGCTAAGGTGGAAGAGTTCATTAACCTTCGTCAAGGAAGTATGAGTGTAAAAGTGAATACTCTAAATTTTACTCAATTGTCCAAGTATGCTCCAGCTATGGTGGCGGATTCAAGGGGATATGATGAGTAGGTATTTGACAGGCGTGTCTAAATTGGTAGTAAAAGAATGTCGTACGGCAATGCTCCATCATGATATGGATATCTCATGTCTTATGGTGTATGCCCAACAAATGGAGGATGAGAAACTCCAAGAAAAGAATAGGGAGGTGAAAAGAGCAAGGATCGATGATGGGAACTTCTCGAATGCTAAGTCTGATGGACAAGGTCGACCAAGGTCTAAACAAAGGTTCTCCAACCAAGGCTCTTCTAGTGCTCCAAGGGTCAACAATGATAGGGTTTCCAACTCTAAACCTCAAGGAGGTAATAGTGGTGGTCTTTATATGAATAGGCCTGATTGTGCAAAGTGTGGAAGAGAACATGATGGTAAGTGCCTAGTTGGCACAGATGGTTGCTATGGTTGTGGAAAGAGTGGCCATAAGATGAGAGATTGCCCGATGCTCATGGCCAAGGGGAGAGAAGGCAAGCAAACTCCTCCTAGCGGTTCAAACTCCAATGCCCCAAAGAAAAACCACTTTTATGCTCTTCAATCTCGAGGTGACCAAGAGAGCTCCCCGGATGTGGTGATCGGTATGTTAAAAATCATTCTTATTGATGTATATACCTTTTTAGATCCCGGTGCTACTTTGTCCTTTGTGACACCTTGTGTGGCCATGAAGTTTGATATACTCCCCGAAGTGTTATTAAAGCCTTTTTCGATCTCTACCCCGGTTGGTGATTTTGTGGTGGCTAAGAGGGTTTATAGAAGATGTCCCATTTACTTGTCACATATATATAGTTACTCTTGTTGACTTGGTAGAGTTAGACATGTTAGACTTTGATGTGATTTTGAGTATGGATTGGTTGTGTGCATGTTCTGCCTCTATTGATTGTAGAACTCAGGTGGTTAGATTCCAATTTTCGGATGAGCCTATCTTAGAGTGGAAAGGAGGAAATTCTATGCCGAGAGGTCAATTTGTGTCTTACCTTAAATCTAGGAAAATGATCTCAAAAGGTTGTTTTTACCATGTGGTTAGGGTGAGGGATGTAAATTCTGAAACCCCTTCTTTTGAGTCAGTTCCGATGGTTAATGAGTTCCCAAAAGTTTTCCCCGATGATTTGCCCGGTATTCATCCCGAGCGGGAAATAGATTTTGGTATTAACCTTCTTTCGGATACACAACCTATCTCCATTCCTCCTTATAGAATGGCTCCGGTCGAGTTAAAAGAGTTGAAATAATAGTTGAAGGATTTATTAGACAAGGGTTTTATTCAATCGAGTATCTCTCCATGGGGTGCTCCAGTGTTGTTTGTTAGTAAGAAGGATGGGTCTCATAGAATGTGCATCGATTATCGCCAGTTGAACAAGGTGACCATTAAGAACAAGTATCCTCTTTCGAGAATTGATGACTTGTTTGATCAACTTCAAGGGGCTATCTATTTCTCTAAGATTGATCTACGTTAGGGTTATCACCAATTGAGGGCGAGAGGGGTTGATATTCCAAAGATGGCTTTCCGAAAAAGATATGGTCACTATGAGTTTCTAGTAAAGTCCTTTGGCTTGACCAATGCTCCGGCGGCGTTCATGGACTTAATGAGTAGAGTATTTCGACAATATCTTGACATGTTTGTGATAGTGTTTATCGATGATATTTTGATCTATTCGAGTGAGAATGAACATGTGGACCATTTGAGAATTGTGTTGCATGTTATTAAAGACCATCAACTTTTCGCAAAATTTAGCAAGTGTGAATTTTGGTTAAGATCCGTAGCACTCCTTGGTCATATTGTGTCAAGTAAAGGTATTGAGGTAGATCCTAAAAAGATGGATGCGGTCAAGAGTTGGCCTAGACCTCTATCACCGATAGACATCAAAAGCTTCTTGGGTTTGGTCAGTTATTATAGGAGATTTGTTGAGGGTTTTTCCTCCATTGCTTCTCCTTTGACGGCTTTGACTCAAAGGAAAGCAAAGTTTGTGTGGTCGGAAGTTTGTGAGAAAAGTTTCCAAGAGTTGAAAGATAGACTTACTTCCGCACTGGTGTTAACCTTACTGGAAGGTACGGATGGTTTTATGGTGTATTATGATGCCTCTAGAGTTGGGTTGGGATGTGTCCTTAAGCAAAATGGTAAGGTGATTGCCTATGCTTCACGGCAACTTAAAGTCCATGAGAAGAATTATCCTACCCATGATCTTGAATTAGCGGCGGTTGTTTTTGCATTAAAGATATGAAGGCATTATCTATATGGGGTGCATGTTGATGTGTTTACTGATCACAAGAGTCTTCAATATGTATTTATTCAAAAAGGACTTGAATCTTCGGCAACGAAAATGCTTAGAATTATTAAAGGATTATGACATGAGTGTTCTTTATCACCCCGGCAAGGTCAATGTAGTAGCGGATGCTCTTAGTCGGTTGCCTATGGGTAGTGTGATTCATGTTGAGGATGGTAAGAAAGAGTTGGTACGTGATATTCATAGGTTGACCCGATTAGCTGTTCAACTAGTGGATTACACCAAGGGTGGTGCCATGGTCCATAATGGTTCCGAATCATCCTTTGTGATAGATGTGAAGTCTAAGCAAGGCCTTGATCCTATATTAGTTGAGTTGAAAGAGTCGGTACTCCAGAAGTCCGTTGAGGCTTTCTCTCAAGGAGGAGATGGGGTGCTTAGGTACCAAGGTCGGATATGTGTTCTGGATGTTGATGGTTTGAGGGATTTTTTTTGAAGAAGCCCATAGTTCTCGGTATTTTATTCATCCGAGAGCCACCAAGATGTACCGTGATCTACGGGAAGTCTATTGGTGGAACGGAATGAAGAAAGATATTGTGGGATTTGTGGCCAAATGTCCAAATTGTCAACAAGTTAAGGTTGAGCATCAAAGGTCGGGAGGCTTATCCCAAGATATAGCAATTCCCAATTGGAAGTGGGAAGAGGTGAATATGGATTTTATTGTGGGTTTGCCTCGCACCCGAAGGCAACATGATTCTATTTGGGTCATTATAGATCGGATGACAAAATCTGCCCACTTTATTCCCGTCAAGATTTCTTTTTCGGTGGAAGACTATGCCAAGTTGTATAGAAGAGAGATAGTGAAGTTTCATGGGGTTCCTCTATCTATTATTTCGGATCGGGGTACTCAATTTACTTCTCACTTTTGGAAGTCATGCCAAAAAGGGCTTGGTACTAAGGTTAAGCTTAACATGACTTTTCATCCCCAAACCGATGGGCAAGCGGAGCGTACCATCCAAACATTAGAAGATATGTTAAGGGCATGTGTAATTGACCTCAAGGGCAATTGGGATGACCACTTGCCATTAATAGAGTTTGCCTACAATAATAGTTATCACTCAAGTATTAGTATAGTTCCTTATGAAGCCTTGTTTGGTAGAAGATGTAGGTCTCCGGTTGATTGGTTTGAAGTATGTGAAATTGCTCTAATTGGTCCCGAATTGGTTTATGAAGCTATTGAGAAAGTCTGACTTATTAGAGAGAGGTTGAGAATGGCTCAAAGTAGACAAAAGTCTTATGCCGATGTTAGAAGAAGGGATTTCGAATTTGAGGTTAATCATTGGGTCTATCTAAAAATCTCACTTTTGAAAGGTGTGATGAGGTTTGGAAAGAAGGGAAAACTTAGTCCCCGGTATGTGGGCCTATACCAAATTTTGAAACATATTGGGAAAGTTTCCTATGAGTTAGATTGCCAAATGACTTGGCTCCGGTGCATTCGGTGTTTCATGTCTCTATGCTCAAGAAGTGTATTGGAGATCCAACATCCATTATTCCCCTAGAAGGGTTGGGAGTTGATGAGATTCTTTCATATAAGGAAGTGCCGATATATATACTAGACCGGCAAGTTTTAAGGTTGAGAAACAAGGAAATAGCATCCATGAATGTCTTATGGAGAAATTACTTAGTTGAGGGTGCTACTTGGGAGGCTAAGGCCGATATGAAATCCTGATATCCTCATCTCTTTCCTTCTACTCCTATTCAAGCTTGAGGTAAGTAGTTCCTCTTGAGTTTTCTAGTTTTGGGAGTCATGTGCGTTATATGTGTTTTTCCATGATTTCCTTATGTTATGCATGTTCTTGAGAAATTTATGTTTAGTAAGAAAATGAGTTTCATGATTGATTCTCCTCATGTTGTTGTGCATTGAGTATGAGTTGCCTATTGACCTCATGAGATGAGTTATTGAACATGCTTTAGTATGCTTTTGAGAGTAATTGCATATTCGCTCCATGAAAATGTGTTGAGCATGCTTTTAGTTTGGAGAAGGTAGTTACTCCTATGAATATGAAATATGTTGATTTTTCATGCATAATGGGTTGTTAGATGTAGTTCCTACTTCCTTGTGATGCATTGAATTATGTTTGAGTTGGAGTTGAAGTTTCCTCCTTTGAATTGTGCATTATTTTGATGTTGCATGCATGATAGGCTGCTAGTCACGAGTCTTTATTTTCGTAAGGTGTCTAGATTGTCATTCGAGGACGAATGTTCCCAAGGGGAGATATTGTAACACCTTGGAAACTAGTAGACTAAACTAGAGCTTGACGTAAGAGTTAGAGTTGTGAATAACTCTAGTACTTAAAATGAAGGGTTTCATGTTAGAATGTCAAGTTACACTCCCCAAGGACAAACCATGGGTCCTTGAGGAGGACCCTAAGGGGGCTGCCCAAAACAGTGACCCACGAGGGGACTCACGCCCCGTTGGTCGACCCACACCCCGTTGGTGAGGGGTGTGGGTCAAGGCCTCAAAAATAAGCTCTAGTAACTCCACCCACAGTTCACCAGCATTCCACGTGGGTCCATCCATGGACTATGGTCGTGGGGTCGTGAGTGGTCACCTGTGATTTGTTTTGAGGAATTAGTTATGGGAACTTTGGGGTTTTTCAGAATTAATTAGTTATTAAGTGACGCCATTTTATTCTAGATTAGACTAACTATATAATGATTTAAGACCCCTAAATTAAGTCATCTTCCTCATTATTTCTAAATCCCAAAACAAAAACCAACTCTTCACCAAAAATTCTCTCTCTAGAACTTCAAGGAAGAATAAGAAGGAAGTTGGGGCTAGGGTTCAAGGAGCAAGTTTTTCTACTTAAATTCATTGGATTTCATTGCTAAGGTATGGTAGCTCTTCATCCATGGATAGAATTCATCCATGGAGCCCCTTCAAAACCCCCGATTTCGAAGGTAGAAATCCCAAAAGTTAGGGTTTGACTTAAATCTCATGGATTCCTTTCAAATTGGTTTTCAATGATTGAATTATGGATAAATCGATGATTTTATATGGTTTTATGTTGAATTCCCCAAGAATCCATGAATTCCCTATTTTCCCAGTTTGGATCTCAAAGTGTAGGTATTGATTGATGCAAGTAGAATATTATAGAATTATGCATGTAGTAATTGAACTACTTGAATTATGATGATATCCATGTCTAATGTAGTAATTCTATGTGTGGATGGAATATGATCTATGGTCCTTGAAGGGCAAAGTATGAGAATTCTGCATGATTATGAGATTTATGTATATGTTTTATGAATACTTTGAGAGTAAAGTGATTATGATTATGATCTTGTGTGTGTTGTTTAAGGCTATTCTCATCTACATACCTATGTATGAATATGATATGACGTGAAAGGTTTTCTCACAATATGATGATTCTAAGATTGAAAGGCTATTCTCACCTATTGAATCTAGGAGCTATCTTACAATTATGTTGGATTGAGTGTGAAGACATTCTTCCATGAGTATGAACTTAACTTAAGACTTAATTTGAACTCCGTGAGAATTAATTCTTAGCACCGAGTGGATATTGATATGAGATGGATGCCCTCACGATAGTAGAGGCCGGGTTTCTAAGAGTAATCTCTTGGGATAAAAGCCCTCATGATAGTAGAGGCCGGGTTTCTAGTAGAAATCCCCTTGTCCCATAAACTATGTGCCTTCATAGGTCTTTAGCTAGTGGATCCACCTAAGCTAAGAGTATGGCTCTACCTTAGGCAAGTAGAACAACCCCTTTTTCGGTGTGGGGTAGACACCAGATTCCATGTTAAGCTCACATGGTTACTCAAGAAGCTTTACTTAGTATGGGTAAGATAATGGGGTCTTATTCATGCATAGCACAAGTATGCTTTGAGGGTATTAATGGTATGTTCCTCTTATGATATGATGATCAATGTAATGAATATGCTTATGACTTATGTTTTTCCATTACCTTAAAAATGATGTCTTAACTTAGTAAATTGCATGCATTCAACTAAAATGTCCCCTTTAGCATGTTTTCAAGGTTTTTATGCATGGCTATCATACTTAGTGCATTCTTGTACTAACCCATATTTTCCTATACTTTTCCCAAGTGTAGGGTCTGGTTCTTAAGACGGTCATCATTTGGTTAAAGCTTGGATCCGACTATTCTCCTAGCTTGTGGTGAGTCCTCATGATTCGAGGATGGATGTTTCACTTATAGTTTCATTTATTGTATTTTCTTTTCGGATTATGTTGTATGGGTTGTGACCCAATTTGATTCAAGTATTGTAATAGATGGCTATGTTGAGACAAGTCTAGACTTCCGCTTTCCTTTATGATAATTTTGGACTTGAAATGCATTTACTTCTCTTTATTGTTCTATGCTTATGTTATGATATGCTAAGTGGCTTACACGGTGCCTTTCGGGGTTCTATGTGCCTTGTTATATCTAGGGGTACCCTGGGTTGTGAAAAATAATAATAATAATAATGGAAAAAGGGTCAAATATACCCATATACTATAGGAAATAGGTATAACTAAAGAGTTGGGTGAACTTCAGCCCGTATTCTTGGACCGACATTGAACCTTGCTTCAAGTTCATAAACTTTTGTGCCTTAGCTTCTCTCAACTCTCTTGGGATGAACCTGTCGCTCCCCGAGCCTACACCCTGGGCGGGACTGACACTCGAGAACCATTGCTGGCCCTAAGCGAACCCTTGGCCTGGCTTACTACTCAGCAGAAGACTTACTCATGATAAAAGTACTTTAAAAGTAAACTGAAAACTCAATAAATAACTTAGAATGTTTTATAAATAAACATTCACTAGCCAAAGTGACAACTCAAGTTTCAACATACCTGAAATGGAAAAGACTCAAGAACTAAAATCAACTAACTGTCTATGAATCCTCTAACAACTAAGATGGACGTCGGGACAAGACTCACGACATCCTAATGAACTAAACTGATAAAATAATAAAAAGGGATCCTTCAGAAGCAAGGAGGCTCACCAATAACTCTGAAGCTCAACTAGATCAACGATGCGTTGGATGCTAATCCTGGTTACCTGTATCTGCATCATTAAAAAGATGCAGGTCAAATGGCATCAGTACATTGAATGTACAAGCATGTGAGGGGAATACTAAAACAAGACATAAGCTTGAAAGGAAATGAAGGAACATACCTGGTCTCAACTCAACTCATTTCAATATAAAGCAATAATATAAATGCAATATAAAGAAAAGCTTTTAAAACATGGATAACAACTCTGTGTATTAAGAATACAATGGTAAATCAGTTTGTATGCAAGGATACAATTTAAACTCTATTTGTATGTGAAAATACAAGTAATCTTTGTGTATATAAGAATAAAAAATATAACTGTGGCAGTTTCTCTAATCGACAACCATCACTTAAGAGCTATGTGATGATACAACGTTTTGCCTCACGCTGCTAGGGCCGTCCTATACCTTGCCGAGGGTATAGAACCTAACTACTAAGTGGATCCACTAGTCTATGTTAAAAAGCACTGATGAATCATCTAAAAAGTATGACCCTTTTCTACCCACGTTGGCTACATGGTTTATGGGTGTTGTGAGTTGTTTGAACTCTCCCCCATATCGGTGCTCAATACTACTCCCAAACATAACTAGCTCATATGTTTAAAAACATTACTCTTTCTGTGATTTGAGATAATTGCTCAAAAACTAGCCCGAAGGCTCTCTTGGAAATCGGTGTTTCCTCATCTTGATTAAATGTGAAAACATTTATTATTTGGGAATACATAGTCCCCATATACTCTTTCGAAGAAATGAACTTCACTCTTAACTCTTTACTCAACTCAAAACTCAAGTCTTAAAACAAGTTTAAAGCATTTGCAAAAGACTTTTGAAAAGACTCTAAGAACTCTCTAGACTTGGCTCTTAACTTTCCTTGAATTTGAATTTATGGATTCAAGGTTATGATTCATGTTTATGGATGATCTCATGATGTTTAAACGTACCTTAGAGTGAAGAAATCAACTAGAAAATATAGGTACGATTCATGGGAACTCAAACGAAAGAAGTAGGAAAGGGTAGAAGACCTGGCGTCCCTGGCGCTCTGAGTGTCGCCGGGCGCCAGAGCCCAAACTTCAGATCCTAGGTTGGGGCGCTCAGAGTGGAGAAGCGCCCTAGAGCCCATCCTTCAGAGCCTGATGTGGGGAGCTCTGAGTGGCGCGGCGCCCCACCCTTTTTCCCCAGATTTTTGACAAATTTTCTTGTTCATTTTTCGACCCTAATTCGTCTAGATTCAATTGGTTCCTTCTCCAAACACTTATATTCGAATACCCAACCAAAGTATACTAAAATCTACTACAAAACAACCTCAAACCTCATGAAACTTATTCAAGAACTCCTCAATAACTTCAACAATCAAGAACCCAATAGAAACATCAACAAAATTCATCAAGAACTCAATTACTCTACTTTCAAGAACATAAATACGCTGGAATAAATCATGATTGACTCATGGGTGAACGAACCCAACGCTATGTGATCTCACATACCTCTTAGGGATTTACCCTTGGCGAAATCCACAAGCGAAATCTCAAGAACGACGAACGTTGGCTCTTTCTCCTCTTGCGTTCTTTCTCTAAAAACCCTAGCGTGAAATTTTTGAGTGCGTAAGCTGAACCGATTCAGTTTAGACCCCTAAGTAATTACCAAAATCGAAATAAATTAATTGGGTATGGAAAAATCCAAAATACCCCTTTAAAATCTGCTTGACCTTCCTTATTCGGACAACCCGACATCAAACGGGCATATCTCCATCATACAACTTGAAAATGAGCAAACTTGGTGGTGTTGGAAAGATAATTCCAAGACCTTTCATACGGTATCTTGTAGCCCACCTAACTCATCATGTGCTAGGAATTATGATTGTTTGAAGTTGATCCAAACCTTATAATTAGCTTGATTTGCCAAAATTTTCAAATTTAATTATTTCCAAAAATGGTTTCTTTCTAATTCTAGTTCTTTGAAAGAGCGGTGTGTTATAGAACCTGTCCGAAAAATCTCCAGTAAAACAATCTTAAGTCACATGAGTTGTATCTGCACCCCTGTTGTCTTTCCACTAAGTGTACCAGATATAAGCCACATCCTTAAGTTGATAGGATGCTAACTCAACACTCTCAGTTGCAGTCACTTGCATTAATCCAACAATTTTCTTAACCTCATCAATGAAGTTCTATGGGTCCTCACCAACCTTCGATCCCAGAAACTCAGGCGGATTCATCCGAATAAAGTCTCAAACCCTAGCTTCAGTTGATCCACCATTTGTGTTTGCAGGAACTGGGATGATTGGTCACACTCTGAGCCAAGAGATGGATCGCATTCCAAAACTCTGCATTCATAACCTCATGGTTCGAGACCGGAGGAACTGCTTTAGCATTGCGTGCATTAGCATTCCATGTGTTAGCTCTACGAGGAGGCATGATCTGAAACATATAATGACGGATTAGAAAAGGAGAAGTTGGATCATACCCACGCACGATAAGAATAACAAAGAAAATGAAGTTTTTTCTTAAAACACTTCGTAGCCTACCCCTCATAGATGTGGAGCGTTTCACGCCCATGAAAAAGACTCTACTTAGTGCGACTTTTAGACATATTAGTACTCTTGAACCTAATGCTCTGATACCAAGTTTGTCACTCCCTGAGGCTACCCTCTTGATGTAACACGGGACCAAGGATCACAAATGACCCCAAGCTAACCCTGTGTCAAGCATATATCAAGCATACTGAGAATAACTGAAACATATACTATGCGGAATCTAAAATAATGGATAACTGAAATGGGAAAAAACCCAACCAGTATGAATATGTAAAACATACTAAGGGGTCGTTTGGTTGGGAACAAGTTATCCCAGGATAAGCTATCCTGGGATAAGTTATCCCACCATGTATATGGGATAACTTATCCCATCACTATGATATAAATGGTGGGATAAGTTATCCCAAACATGGCAACCAAACAAGATAATTTTTTTTATCCCATCACTATTTCCTTATCCTATCACTATTATTTTTAATCCCTCACACCAAACAACCCCTAAGAGTTTAGTAATAACTGAAACAATCACCTAACAACTCAAGCTGAATCAAATACTATGTCTGAAAAGTCTCTAACTAAGTTGAGTTGCTGGGACATGCCCCCCAGCTAACTCTTACAAAACTGAAAACTTAATAACAATAGTAAAATGAAAAGCATGTCTATTATCCTTGAAGTATGTGAACTCACCACTGAAGCTACTGAATGCGGACCGAGAATCGATCTAAGTGCGATCTGGATGCTGAGTACCTGAACCTACATCATGAAAGGGTGTAGCGCAGAGTATGCGTCAGTACTTGGAATGTACTGAGCATGCACGTATAGATACTAAACTGAACAAATATATATAAGCTGAACAAACCATAACTGAGCAATGACATAAACTGAGCAAGAATGTAAATACTGAAACATAACTGAAAAGCTAAGTTGAATGCAATGACCAAGTACTAATCATGAACATGATATGCTAAACTGAATGCTAAAGTATATACTGAAGACCTGGTTAAATGCTCTATTAGTCTGACTGTGGGAGCTACTATTAACCGACGTGAGCTAAACGTGGAGTCTGATGCATACACTTTATCGAAAGGACCCAATATACCTTGCCAGGGGTATAAAGGCATGACTGGCGTGATCACTAAATTTGATGCCCAATAGAGGGGACTTATAATCCTATGCAGGCATGTAGTTTTGGGACTATGAGGGTACGCTGAATCCTTGTCCAACTCGATGCTAAGTCTATTCCCAACTGAATACATATGAAGCTAAAATGCACTAAATACTGACATGCTAACTGAGAATGCACCATTTATATACCGATAATGTAACATTCGAAAGTTGGAGCATGATTATCTATTTAGCTGACTTAGCAAGTATAATTCGTGAACTAAGAGAATTTATACAAACTAGGGTTCTGAGTTTCATACAAGGAATTAGCAAATTTTCCAAGAAAGAAGCTATTTCAATTTAGGATACTACAACAGCTAGATCATTGTAAATATCCAAGGTTTTAGAAATCTTAGGTCTAAATAAGATATGGAGAATCAAGGAACTGACTGAATTCTAGGGACCTAGTGGATGAGAGGAACCCACTAGTGAAATCCAACATACCAGGTGACGAAATCTACGGAGAAATCCTTTGATTTCGGGGCTGAAACTTGAAGAAAACATTATGATTGTTCTTGGGAAATTGGCACCTCCTTATTCTCTTTTTCTCTAAGCTTGACTAAGATATTAGGCTTAAACTGAGTAAAACGACGTAGTTTAGTTGTTAAACGATGTAGTTTAAATTCCTAATGCATAGGGGAAAAGACCAAAACGACCCTGAATTAAAAGTTGAAGAGGCCTACCCACGGAGCCACTGACGGACCTTTGATGGAACCACAATCCATCGGGTGGGTCGTGGTTATTGGCCAATGCTTACTGGTCCTTAGACCTTCCAGCCACGGTCCATTTCACGGATCGTGTGAAGGACCACAGACCGTGAAGGCCATCGTGGTTCTTTACTTGGGCTAGGGGGTCTGCTGGTCCGACTTGAAGGGCCAATCCACGGCTCGTCAGTGGGACCATGGCCCGTGGTGGGCTTCATGGTCCACCATGCTGGTTGGGTGTGAACCACGAGCAGGTTGATGGACCATGGTTCCTTTCACGGTCCGTGAACCCCTCCATAGTTCACCCAATTTTCTGTTGTTCAGGTCTGCTAGGTTTCTGAGCTGTTACAATCCCTTACCTATGTTCCCCCTAGGATGATTGTCTAAGATAGACATTAGCTAGTGAATCCACGTAAGTTAGAAGTTTATGGTCTTACCTTGGCAAGTAGGACAACCCTTTTCGTTGTGGGAGACACCGGGTTCCATATTATTGCTCGCATGCTCTCTATGTCGGTTTAGGCTACTTCCCACAATAATGAACCAAGGTTACCTTTACGTATCTGTAATATGTTTTAAAAGATGATTTAACTTGGATAGACCATGATTACGATTATGTTTTCTAACTTCTTATCTTATTTTTTAAACTTGGTCTTTGCATATCATCAAAATGTTCTTTTTAGCATGATTTCATACTTTTATGCATGGCTATCATACTTAGTATATTTTTGTACTAACGCATACTCTTGCACATTGTTTCACTAATGTAGGGTCCGACGCTCCTATCCCGCATCTTCGTGACTAGGGATCTATTAGTAGAAGATTGAAGATTGGTGAGTCCTCATGTTCCGAGGACCAAGTCTTTACTTCATTGTGTCTTTATATTTCAGTTTTGAACTTGATGTACGGGTTACGTCTCGAGCACTTCTTATGTATTAGATGACTTTGAGACATTTGTTAGATTTCTGCTTCGCTTTATAAAACTCTATGTTTCAAAACTGTCTTATCAAATCTCTTGATTTTCTATTATCTTGTATGATGTATGCTAAGTGGCTTGTATAGGGCCTCTCGGGGTCTCGTACGCCATGTCACGTTTAGGGTATACTTTGGATCATGACACAACCACAATAATTGCGTGAAACTCCATTGTTCGTTTGATATTTGTATAGTGGCCCATTTTTCTTACTTTTGTACCATTCCTTTTCCTTTCACTCCTCTTCTCTTTCATTTTTTTTTTCTATTCCTAATAAATAGCCGACGCTCAAATACATAATTATGTCATTAATATATTTGATAAAAATATTAATAAATATCTTTTAAGCCAAAATAACTGATAAAGTCTTTAGGATTGAATATTAAAATAATCTTATTATTCAATATTTTTTATAATATCAAATGAATTAAAAAAGACCAGTATATTCTTAATTACTAGCATTTAAAAATACTCAAATTAATTCAATTTTATTATTCCATAAATTTTTGTTGTTCTATTTAGTTCCTATATCTGCAATCATTTTCTTAACATAGATTATTAGTTATTTCTTAGTTATAATTTTTTTAACTACTTAATAGGAAAATACAGGTAAAAGAAATATCGTAAATGAATGTGAAGACTTATTGTTATATAAAAAATGAATAATAATATAATGAAAGTGAATTTAGGAGTTGTATGGAACCGATTGATTCTTGAAGAATAAATTAAACATTTTAATTTTAATTGAAAAGACTTAAATTTGACCCTATGACCCGTCTCATCCTGCGTAATTTTTTAAAAATTATTTATGAATCTGTCACATCCTATCCTGTTTTCCCCTGTTCTCATTTCTATTTTAAATATGATTATGATGAAAAAAAATATATCTATAATTTTGAAAGAATATCATAAATCAGAACAAATATAGCTCGAATAGGTCGGTGATCATTCTGAAAAGTATAATTTCTCTTCTTTTTTTATAATTTTGATGTACTCTAAATAAAATATGTCCACGAGTTTGCTTAGTCACTTGAGATTTGTAATTGCAAAAGAAAAAGCTTTTTTAATCATGACCAGTTTATTAATTATTACATGACATCTAAGTAAATAAATTATATTAATTAGAAATAATTTTATCTAATCAATTTATATGCTAAAGTAAATTAGTTTGTGTTTTGAGTTTATTTTATTTTATAAAAAATATCAAACAATAAGCTTAAAATGTTTCAGTTATTTTAACAAAAAAATTATTTTGTAAATTTTTCTAATCAAATGTATTTAGTTGAGAATTGAATATTTCTTAGGAGGAAAAAAAAATGAAAGAAAAGGCGGGTGAGTGGGAAAGGCATGGTAAAAAGGTATGAAATTGGACCCATTATTCAAATGTCAAACAAAAAATGGAGCCTCACACAGCTATTGTTAGCTGTTCCTCTATCATTGTAAAAAATTTCGTATTTATTATTAATTCTTCTTTTTTTTACTTGTCCTCTATCAATTTGATAGTTTACTTAAGAAATTATATATTAAAGGTTCACATTACCAAATTATCTATATTAAATATATCTCAAAAAATTTAAATTTGACCATTAGTATTTTGTGTAGTTATTAAATGATAAAAATAATATTAAAAGAGAATAATAACTTTTTTTGATTTTCTAAAATGAGTAACTAAGAAATAAAATAAAAATTCGTAAAAGAGACTAGTAAAGGAATACTAATATTACTTTACTACTATATAAAAATGTCTAAAAGTAGGGCTGGGCATAAAATACCGAAAATCAAATTACTGAATCGAATCGAAACTTTTTGTGATTTGGTATTCGGTAATTCGATATTTGGTATGGTATTTGGGATTAAAATTTAAGAATTATGGTATTCGGGTGTGAGTTTGGTATGAGACATTAGTACTATTTGGTATTCGATATTTCCCGAATATCAAATTATTTACTTATTGAAAGTCATATATCAACATATTCATTACTCATTACTACAAGTCCAAACAGGGGCGGAGCTACTGTATTCGATGGGGGTTCGGACGAATCCACTAGCTTTTTCGTAAATCTATATTAAAATATAAAGTACAAAGTATATATATATTTCTTGCGAACCCTTAACCAAAGTGAATCGATTGGTGTAGTGGTCGCTGAGCACCCAGCAAAATTCTTCAAGTCCGCAGAACGTGGGTTCGAAACTCAGTAGGTATACTGCTTTCTGGGATTAATTTCGTACACTATTTTTTGGGATTAATTTCTTAAACGTTTTGTTTATATAAAAAAATTTTAAAAAAATAGAAAATCGGTAAGGAAACCGTATTTGTGTCATAATAAAAAAAAATTAAAAAGCAAAAAATTGATAATGGATTAATTAAAAACATGCGTGGGTTTATACATAAATTTTTTTAAAAATAAAACAAAAAATTGGTAAATGATAAAAAAAAAAAGAAGAAGGAAAATAGTATTTGTGTCGTACTCCAAAACAATATCTGACTATTATTTAGTTTGTTATATAGAAGATGAATTATTTGAAAGTGTACCTAATGATGTGATCATTGACCGTTTTCAAAATATGACACCTCATCGAGTGCTGTTATAATGATAGTGCTTATATTTATATAATGTTTAAGTAATTTGTCATTTTTAAAGAATTAATATTTGTATTTGTTCGTTAATTTGATGATTGTTACTTTAAGTTAAGATCGTTGTTCTTTTAAAAAATTTAGAACCCACTGACCTGAAATCCTGGCTCCGCCTCTGAGTCCAAAGAGAAAGTTAAAGAATAAGCATGAACAATCCAAATACAAATGTCTTTTAGTTGTATCAATTTTCTTTTCTTGATGTCTTCTTGAAGATACTTTTTTTTTTTCTAACTTGGTCAACTCCCACCTGTGGTCAACCTTCTTTTTTTCTAACTTTATCATTCGATCTATATGAAGATACCTTCCTCAAGTTCTCTCTAGTGATTATTTCTCTCATTTTGTTTTTTATAATTTAATTTAATTTGATTTGGAGTTCTTTTCATGTGTTTGATATGGCCTCCTGCTTGAATATGACTTTTGATGGTTTCTCGTTTATATACGATCTGAGATCTTGTGTGAATAATGAGATTTACTATGTGAAAAAATAAATTTTGGTGGTTGCCTTTCATATTCTTGTGAAAATTTATTAATCTCTCTTAATTAACTGTTCAAAAATAATTATTCACAACACCATATCCTGATTGTTATATAATTATATATTATGTGGACTGATTGTTATATATTTATATATTGTGCTAAATTTGATAACCCTACATAAGATCATTATGAACTTCTAATAATTGAGTTTGAATGACTACACTATTGAGAATGATGAATCTATAGTGTTGGTTATAGATTTTAAATGAACTCCTAAACTTTAGTTGTTGCATTTTTCTATGTTGGTATTGGTTGCTTATTGTAGAAATCGATCAAACTAATTAATTACTGCAACAATCAATTAATTATTTTGTTATCTAATAAACATGTATTTTTTATTATTATTTACATATATGCATATTTAAAAAAAAATAAAAATCATAAGGCCAGCCTATTCACTACTCTTTCAAATATAAATATTGTTTACACCTTCTTCTAACATTTCATGAAGAATTTTGGATTTATAAATTCTATAGCTGATGAATTCCAAAAAATCGAATCACTATTTATAAGCAGAAAAAGAAAGGATGGTATGCAACTCATCGAAAGGAACCATTGTTGGTATTTTTAAGTATATTTAAAATGCTTGTACTTAGAAAATAGTCAATTGTCTCTGAAGAATATCAGCTCCCGTGATAATTGTGTAGGGAAGATATCAAGAGTATGTTTCTCCTGTTGTGACTAGGAAGACAAAAAAGTGAATTACTACTTTACCCTTAAACATCCCTCAAATGTTGACAAATTACATATAATTAATATACTCCCTTGGTTTACAAAAGTGACCTAGTTTGACTTGGCATGAAGTTTAAAAAAATAAAGAAGATTTTTCAATTTTGTGGTCCTAAATTAAAGTTATGTCAAATGTACAAAAATTTAAAATACCCTTTAATCTTGTGGCCTTAAAAAATATGTCATGTGGAGAGTTGAAATTAAAATGTTGCCAAAAAGGAAAAAGATTGGTCTCTTTTAAACGGAGGGAGTGTGTGTGTCTGTGTATATATATATATATACTTATTTGAGTTTTTAGAAAAATTTAAAAAGAAAAAGCAAAAAAAATAAAATAAAAATATCATTGCATTCCATAGAGAGGTGTCACATTATCTTAGAGATGTCCACATACTAGCAAAGGATATGGTAGGAAAAACGTGATCCCTTAATTCTTAATTAAATGTTTTGTATTCAATCTTTGAGAATAAAGAACTCTTTGTTCAGGGGAGCTTCTCCCATTCAATGGATTCTATGGGACAAAACAAATCTAAATTAATAGTGCTAATATACCAAATATATATAAAGTAAGACCTAGTGGAATGTATGTAATCCATGTGATCTAAACTAAAGGTCTTTTATTTGCGCCTTGAGAGTAGAGAAACACTCCTATTAGAAGTTATTCTTTGAACATGTTGACAAAAAGAAAAGTAAGAAAAATAATTTTGTTTCAAAAAGTTTTAAACTTTATTATACCAACATTTAAGAGACTCGACTCAAAATAAAAAAAAAGGTGGGGGTGGGGAGAGGTGGATATGACAAGAAGGACAACTAAGATACTAATAAAGGAAAGCACTATTAAAAAACTAAGTTTGGGATAACACCACTAGAGGAGCATTTTTAGGAGCTATTTCACACGCTTGATCATTTCACTACATTCTAGAGCTTCAATTCTAAGTCCACCTTTTGATCTTCATCAGCTTCAACATTTTCAAAAATGAATGGCTTGTCCAGATCCTTGATCAAAGGCTTTGTGTAACCAACTAGGTTTAACTCCTTATTTTTGTTCACTTGACCCCTTGAATGTGATTCTTCAATCATTGAACGAAAAATAGCTTGACCATTTGCTCTTGAAGCAAATTGAAGTGACCTTGTTTAGAATTTAACTTGAAATGTGTCGTCCTTGACACAGGGTAACCTGCAAATTAAATAATATAATGTTAAAGTAGAATTAAATTATCAAACAAATTTATAGGAAGAATTTACTATATGTATATATATATATATATATATATATATATATATATACACACACACACTTTTACATGTCACTAACAAGCATTGAGATGAATTAGACTCATCCACTCTTATGTATAGTCAATCTCCAATCAAGAGTCTTTCCCCCATCAATAGAATGTACATAAGAAAAATCTAAATTAATCGAGTTTTTATTATCATACATATATACCAGATGGGGCTTGATTGGATGTAATCCCTAAATTTTTAATAATTTTTTTTTATTTGAGCTCGAGAAAAGAGAAACGTTTTGATCAAAATTGTTTTAAGAAATGTGATTTGCTAATCGAACCAAAATCAATCTCCACCTTAAAAAGGAATTTATAAAAAATTTGGTTGGGATCACTTTTTCATATAAGGAAGTTTTAAAATTAACTAGGAATTTAAAGATCCTCTTCCTCTTATAAAGAAGGTGAATTATCGAACGAACCTGAATAAATTTCCTCCCTTAAAGAAAAATTAGAAACATTCTTGTTGAAAGTGTTTTTCCTTGTAAAGAATGTTTTCAAGTAAAGTAATAATCAAACTAATTTTTTTCTCTCATAAAAAATGTGATTAATCGATCAAACTAAATGAATCACGTTCCTAAAAGGGAATGTTGAAATACACACACTAGTTAGAATCACTTCCCTTGTAAGGAAGTTTTTCACATAAACTAAGAATTCAAAGTCCTTCCTCATTAAAAAGGTGTTTTGCCTCCGTTTAGAATGAATTTTCACCCAACAATAAAAAGGGGGATTACCCTAGATAGGAGCGATTTCCCTTGTAAGGAAGTTTTCAAACAAACTAAAAATCCAAAGTTCCTCTTCCTCCTATCAAGATGGTGATTTTATGATCCAGAATGAATCATCTTCGGTCCCAAAAGAGGTAACACAAAAAAAAAACTATTTGACACAAATAGAATTAGTCGGACAAATAAATAATGAGCATCAAATTATTACACCAAATAATAAAAATATTTAAATTAATATATTCATGTATGGTCTTACCACTTCGTTGTATTGCTAGACCATAGCCTTCTCTTCCATGAACTTGATCAAAATGATAGAGTAATGGCAAAGGATGTAGATAGATTTTGTCACACACTCAACATGCAATTGCATTAGCATAAGGTGCCATTTTTTTTCTCTTAACTAAGATGGTTTTCTGCAGAAAGACACTTGATGATAATTGTTTGCTAGAACAAATGAAAGAAATAAACTATATTGAAGATGATACACTTATGGATGTATTTATATATGTAAAAGACAAACCTGTATAATTAATTATTGTTTTACATCATTGTGATCCGAAGGTTCTCGGGAACAAAAAAGTTAGACTACAAAGTAGACTAAAATTTGTCATTATTATATATTAAGACACGCAGTAATTACCAGAGTAGAATTTTCAGGAAAAACGGAAAAAGTGTGAACTGATAATGTCATATTAGCTTTTAAAGAGGAAAATAAAATTGATTGTTGATTTGTCAGTTAGTAAAATAAATTGAAGTGTAAAAATATCATTTATTATCTGGATAGTTAATTGGCTAACCAGGACTGAAAAAATATAACGACATGTCCCACCGTTATGATAACTTATTTCACGGCTCAAAATATACCCTAGACGTTACATGACAAATATGACCATGAGAGGCCCTAAAAAGCAACTTCTCATAGGCAGGATGTAAAAGAAACACATAAAAGAAAATAAACAATATGAGTCTCAACCCATAAGATGGCATAAAGGATACCAACAAAGTACATAAGAGAATATGAGGAATACTGCTAAGTCTGACATAAGCCTTCTACTATCATAGATGTGACTTGGACAAATCCCTAGGTCACCAACATAATCTAAAAACTTAAAAGACATCAAAGCACTAAAAATGTCCATGACTTGCCCTCGAATCGTGAGGACTCACCAATCCAATTTAGTCAACAGTAGAGCAATCCACCTAAGTGTGTCTGGGTGGAGGAGCGTCATACTCTATATTATGAGACAATATAGGCACAAATATGCATTGGTATAATAAATGTATTTAGTATGAGAAATGCATAAAAATGTAAATGTATTGTCCCATTTCTTGTGAAATTACTTTTATTTGTAAAAGGACCATTTTGTCCTTCTCCTTAGTGTTTTCATGCTTAGTCTATATTTGAAAAATATGGTTAGTGTAGTCCCAAATGCAATCAGAGTAATTTTGGTGATTTTGATCTTTTTTAGTTAAATGTTATTGATATGGTTGACTTTGGTCAATATTTTGAGTTTTGAGAGTCAAATAGAATTTCTATCAGCTCCATCGCGTCTGGAACGCTGAGTTTGAGCTAGTAAGATGGTTGGTCAGGGTTCCGAGGCCTTAGGTTGAGTTTTGGGTGTTTAGGCGGGAAGTTAAGTTTTAATCCTTGGAGAGGTCTTAGAGGGTATTTCTGTCATTTGACCTTTTCTTAGAAATTTGATAATTCCATTGAGTCTGAAATGTCAAATTTAGTGGGGAAGCATGTCCATTTTTTTTATCGGACCCCGAACAACTTCCCGAGAGTCTATTCGGGGACTTTTTCCTTTAGTTAAGCTGCTGGTTTCTGGTTTCAAGTGCAGGTCACTTTGACCTTTGCAATTGCAGCTCGTTAGCTCACGATCGCGATGTGTCTTCGCGATTGTGGCCCTTAGGATTGCATTCATGCTGAACCCATTCTTTAGCCTTTTCGATTGCAAATAGGGGTCTCATGATCGCGATGTGATTCTATGTGTTCCTCACGATCGCAAGAGTTAGAGGCTCGTAATCGTGATGACCAATTTTTACATGAACAAAACCTTAATTTGGGATTCTTTCCATTTTTCTCATTTCCACCATTTTGAATCCTTTGGACCTTTGGGGAAGCAATATTTGGAGCATTTTTGTGAAAACTCGTGTGGGTAAGCTTTCCCTAACAATTCTTTGTTTAATCTTTGTAATTTTATCATCTGAAAACATCTTCAAATCATGATTTCAATGTGAATTTTGGGATTTTCCCCCTAAATTAGAATTTTTGTATTTTTATGAATTAGAGCTTGTTTCTTGATCGATTTTAATAGGTTTTTCAACCATGAGTTCTTTTTTGGTTGTAGATTGTGTTTTTCAAATAAAAATTAGATTTTTAGCCTTCCGGTTTCCAAAGGATTTTTTGGACTATTTTACCCCCAGATTCTAATCCTATCAATATGGGTATCGTTGGGATCCTTTTGATGAACTCTTTCAATTTTTGATTGTTGGGGATCGTTTTGGTGATCATTTGGTTGAGGGAGTGCTCTGATAGAGTTGTTTGGTGAAGTTTTAGCCTTCGACGTAGGTTTGGTTATTCCTTTTTTAACTGAGATGAGTAGTTAATCTTTCTTAAGAAGTCAATTGTAACATGAGTTGGAGTACAAATTTTAGAGGTTATATGGATTGACTTTCTTTTTAAGGTTGTGTGACGTATTTTTGTGATGCTTTGCCTATATGGAGGCCTCATGTGATACCTTAATTATTGTTGAAAACCTATGTTATTTGAAAAATTACCTGTGTGAGAGGTTGTGTGACTTATTTTTATATTTGGATTGAGAAGCCCGATATAGGGGCTTGAATCACTATTTGATCATTTTTAAATGAAAGAAATGTTTTTTTAAATGGTTTCTCTACTAACCTTTCATATGAGGACGTGTTCATGACCTACTGAGTTTAAAGATTTTATGTTATTCAGATCCTTGAGTAATAGATTATGTCTTGTGTTGTATTTGTTGTGATGCATTCATCCTCATTCAACATATCATGATTCACTGGTATATGAGAAAGTGGAGAAATATTATTTTTAAGAAAGAAAATGAGATACCTTACATTTATCCTTGACCACGAGCTAGGTAGACTTTTCTGTTTACAAGTGGAATGTAACATGTTGGATTTCGGAAAGGGAAAAGAATGCATGAATTTTGGCTACTGTTTAGGCTTACGAGATTAGTCTGCGGTTCATAAAACTTTCTACAAGTTGTAGACCAGTCTTGTAGTAAGGGGGAAAATAATTTTTGAAAATCAAATCCAGTACCGCTTCTTATGGTTGACTCGTATGGTCTGTCAAGTGATCTACGGGTCATGCGATCCATAGAAGTGATCAGGCTTAGTGAAATTTTAAGGTTCAAGGTAGATTTCTATAGACTGTAGGATATCCTATGAATCGTAGAAGGGTCCCGTAAAAAATTGGGGGATTTTAAAGCCCCGGTACTTGGTCTATGGTTGACTAGTAGGGACCGTAAAAAGTTCTATGGTCCATTGGTCGGACCTGTAGAATAGTTTCGATAGTTAGTTCTTAAGAGCTTTTGGGTCTTTTCCTAAATGTTTTAAGCTTATACTATGCCATTTTGGCATCTATCATAAGCCTTATATAGAGATTTTGAGTCCTAAATCTACTCACTTTAAACCCATTCTCCTATTTCCCCAAAGCTCAACAAAATTCATTCTCCTAAATTTCCTCTCAACCTAAGGAAGAAGAAGAAGCTAGGGTTCACTCCAAGGTCATAAATTCACCATTCAACTTGGGTTTTGAGTATCAAGGTATGTGGGTATTCACCCACGGAGTCCATTCCTCCATGGGGTCCCCAAGGTTTTCAATTTCAATTGATCAATTTAGGGCTCTTCTTAGTTTTACATTGGTCTCATTCAATTATGTTTTTATTATTTTTTTAATTTTCTATTGCATGATTTAATGTAAATTACATGATATCTAGTTGAAATTATATGAACCCAAGCATGATCAATGACTTTCAATTATGAATTTATGAAAAACCCATGAACCTATGAACTATAATTTTAAAAGATTATGCATATCTTATGAAAATGATGTTTATGATGATAAAGTGTTTTTAGATGAAAGTATCAATATTGTTGTGAAATGTTTTCTCACATACGAATGTGATCATGATTGTGAAAGATATTTCTCACTTACGGATTCACATTGGTGAAAGGTTTTCTCACCTATGGTTGAATTATCATTTAAGAAGCTAGTATATATTCCGATCTTTAAGATGTGGATTGGTAGACATCATTTCTTTTCCTATGTTATAATGATATTTGACTTTTATCTATTCCGTTGGGATTTAGTCTTAGCACTGGGAGGGCTTTGAGGTGGAAGCTCAAATAGGGTAGTCTGTAGTAGAAACCTCTACTCCCTGACTATATGTCTCCGTAGGTTTGTCTTAAATGACCTAGTTAATGGATCCACTTTAACAAAAGATGATGTGTATGAGTTCTACCTTGGCATGTAGAATCCCCTTTTTTCGGTATGTGGGATATGCCAGATTCCATGACATAGATCTCATGGTCTTATTGTCAGTTAAAACTAATATCCCACAAAAATGATTATGTTTCTTCAAAGCTTTCTTATGTCTCTTATTTCAAATGCGTTGACCATATCTTATGATTCACATGTTGTTTTTTAAGCTTTCAAATATTTAAATTTTGGGCACACCTTACATGTTTAAGCTATCAATGTTTCCATATCTATTTTATTCATATTTCCCTATAGATCCTAAGAAGACGGATGCGGTTAAGAGTTTGCCTAGACCTCTATCCCCTTTGGATATTAGAACTTTCTTGGGTTTAGCCGGTTATTATAGAAGGTTTGTGGAAGGGCTTTCTTCCATCGCCTCTTCATTAACAACATTGACCCAAAAGAAAGTTAAGTTCATATGGTCAGAAGCATGCGATAAGAGTTTCCAAGAAATGAAAGATAGACTTACTTTCGCTCCGGTGTTGACTTTACCAGAAGGAACTAACAAATTTGTTGTTTATTGTGATGCTTCAGGAATTGGGTTAGGATGTGTTATGCAAAATGGGAAAGTCATTGCCTATGCCTCAAGGCACCTTAAGAATAATGAAAAGAACTATCCTACACATGATTTATAATTAGCGACAGTTGTATTTGCTTTAATGATTTGGAGGCATTACTTATATGGTGTACATGTCGATGTCTTTACCGATCACAAAAGTTTGCAATATGTGTTTAAACAGAAGGATCTAAATCTTCGCCAAAGAAGGTGGCTTGAATTACTAAAGGGTTACGACATTAGTGTTCTCTATCACCCCGGCAAGGCAAATATGGTGGCGGATGCTCTTAGTCAATTATCGATGGTAGTGTTGCTCATATTGAGGATAATAAGAAGAAGTTGGTTCGAGATGTTCATATATTGGCACGATTGGGTGTTCGATTGGTTGACTCCATCAAAGGTGGTGTTATGGTTCATAATGGTTGAAAATCATCTTTTGTGGCAGATGTGAAAGCCAAGCAAGGTCTTGACCCGATCTTGATTGAATTGAAGGAAGCGGTGCTTAAGAAATCAGTTGAGGCTTTCTCCCAAGGGGGAGATGGAGTGGTTAGATATAAAGGTCATTTGTGTGTTCCCTATGTAGATGTTTTGAGAGAGCAAATCTTATTAGAATCCCATAGTTCTTGATATTCCATTCGCCCGGGAGCCACCAAGATGTAATGTGACTTTCGAGAGGTCTATTGGTGGAATGGAATGAAGAAGGATATTGCAAAATTTGTGGCTAAGTGTCCTAACTGTCAACAAGTGAAAGTTAAGCGTCAAAAGTCAGGAGATTTGTCCCAAGATATAAGCATTCGTACTGGAAGTGGGAATATTTGAATATGGACTTTATTGTTGGTTTACCTCGCACCCGGCGGTAACATGATTCCATTTGGGTTATTGTGGATCGAAAATAAATTGGCTCATTTCATTCACATGATGATTTCTTACTTGGGGGGGATACTATGTCAAGTTGTATTTGAGGGAAATTGTTAGGTTGCATGGAGTACCCCTATCCATTGTCTCCGATCATGGTACCCAATTCACTTCTTAGTTTTTGAATCTTTCCAAAAAGGCCTTGGTACTCGTGTTAAGATTAGTACGACCTTTCATCCACAAACCGATGGTCAACCAAAGTGTACTATCCAAACTTTGGAAGATATGTTGAGAGCATGTGTAATTAACTTCAAATGTAATTGGGATGATCACTTTCCTTTGATTGAGTTTGAATACAACAATAGCTATCATTCTAGCATTGGTATGGCTCCATTCATGGCTCTATATAGTAGGAGGTGTAGATCTCCTATAGGTTATTTTGAAGTTGGTGAATTCGCTTTGATAGGTCCCGAGTTGGTGCATGAGGCTATGGGAAAAGTTTGTCTTTTAAGAGAAAGGTTGTAAATGACTCAAAGTCGGCAAAAGTCCAATGCCGATGTTAGAATGAGATAACTTGAGTTTGATGTAGATGATTTGGTCTACTTAAAATCTTACCCAAGAAGGGTGTGATGATGTTTGGGAAGAAAGGGAAACTTAGTCCCCGCTATGTGGGCCGATATAAGATTTTGAAGTGAATTGGTAAAGTTGCTTATGAACTTGATTTGCCTAATGATTTGGCATCAACGCATCCAATTTTCCATGTATCTCTATTGAAGAAATGTTTTGGATATCCAACATCCATATTTCACTTAAAAGGTTTGGGAGTTAAAAAGAATATTTCTTATGAAGAAGTTCTGATTGAGAGTTTAGACCGGCAAGTTAAGAAGTTGAGAAACAAGGAAGTTGCTTTCGTAAAGGTTCTTTGGAGGAATCAGTTAGTTGAGGGTGTTACTTGGGTGGCCGAGATAATGTCCCATTATGCTCATCTCTTTCCCACCGTCCCTACTCTAGGTTGAGGTATTTGATTCCTCATGGTTTATTATTTTGGTGTCATGTGTCTTAGATATTCCCGTGATTTGTTCATTTATGCATGTTCATGGAAAGCTTAAATTTTGAGAAAATGAGTTAACTTGATTGATTTCTTCATATTTATGAGCATTTCAGTATGATTTGCATATAGACCTTATGAAATGATATTTTGAACATGTTTTAGCTTGGAGTTGATGTTTCCTTCTTGGATATGTGCATTTATGTGATAACATTCATGTTGGGTTGAGAGGTTTAAATTCCTACCCTCCATATGATATCTTGAATCTCATTAGGGGATGAATGTTCCCAAGGGAGATATAATGTTACACCTCGGATTTGACAAGATGGAAAAATTGCAGCCTTTTCTGGAACTAGTGCTAGTATCGATGGAACCACAGACAGACCGTGGACTAGAACACGGACCGTAGGTGGGGTTGTGGTTGGCAAGTTAAAAATTTCCTAAAATTTCTAGTCCCAGTACTTTTACACGGCTCACCAAGACAGTCTGTCATCCAATGCATGAGTCGTAGGTAAGTCTTGTAGGTGAGTCCCAGAGAAATTTTAAGATCAAAAGTTGGGACCCACGACTGTAATGTATGGTCTGTAGGTGGACCCAAGGATCGTACATAGGGTCCTATCATTTGAGGTCCAAAATAGTGGTCTCTGAATCCACTAACGGGCGACCAGGATGATCCGTGGTGTGAATTACAGACCGTAGGTCAGGTCATTGGTGAGGGTCGACAATTATTTTAAAAGGGCTTTTGGGTCTTTTTCTAATTATTCAAATCCAATACTATGTCATTTTACCTTCTATTATAGACCATATATAAACGTTTTTTCCTCCAGATTTCCTCAATTGAACTCATTCTTCTAAATTCTCAAAGTTGATGAAAGTTCTTCCCCCAAATATTTCACTCTCTAAAAGCTTAAAGAAGAAGGCTAGTGTTTGAAGGTCAAGTCTCCAATTTCACCACTAATTGCAAGCTTTTGGCAAAAATTATGTTAGTATTCACCTATGGAGTCCTTTCCTCCATAGGGTTCCTAAATTCTCCACTTTTGTAAGGTAGAATCTTCAATAGTTGAAGAAGTTAGGGTTCTGACTCAATCTCACGGGTTCTTTGAAATTTTGATCTAATTGATTATTTTATGTCTTTTTTATGCATGAATTGAAGTAATTTCATGTTTCTAACTTCAATCTTCATGAACCCATGTGAAATCCATGTTTTCAAGAATTGATCATATGATGAAGCTTTTGAATCATGAAAGATGAGTTTATGAAGATATGCATGTTCTTTATGAAATTGATGTAAATGTCTTAAGGATTCTATGAGAGTAAAGTATCAATGTTGTTTTTGTGTTGTGAAAGGATTTCTGACATACTATTCAAACATGAATGTGAAAGGGTTTCTCACATAAAGGGATTCACAAGGTTGAAAGGTTTTCTCACCTAAGATGAATTAAAGTTATGGAGCTATTCTAATGATGAGGCAAGCGGCGATTACCAATGTCCTATAATGATAATACAAGCAGCAAATACCCATGTCTCATGAATGTTAAGATAAGATAAGACTAATGACTATTCCGTGAGATTTCTTCTTAGCACCGAATGGACAAGTGACAATTACCCATGTCCCATAAACTATGTGCCACCATAGGTTTTTCTAGATAGGTATTAGCTAGTGGATCCATGTAAGCTAGAAGTTCATGGTTCTTACCTTGGCAAGTAAGAACGCCTCGTTTTGATGTGGAGTAGACACCGGATTCCATGGTATAGCTCACATGGTCTCTACATGTTGGTTAGAGGTAAATCTCCAATAATAATGAACTAAGGTTACTTCAAGAAGTATCTCACATTTGTTTTTGAGATGATTTCTACTTGCATTGACCATGATCATGATTATGTTTTCTAACCTCTTATCTTATGTTTTAACTTGGTACTTGCATGACATAAAAAGTCCTTTTTATTATGATTTCATATATTTTATTCATTACTATCATACTTGGTACATTCCATGTACTAACATATACTCTTGCCTACATTGTTTCACTAATGTAGGTTCTGATGTTTCCACTCTGCATCTCCTTGGCTAAGGATCACTTTAGTAGATTAAAGATTGGTGAGTCATCATGTTCCGAGGACTAAGCCCTTTATTACTTCTTTTCTTTTCTTTCAGTATTGTATATGATGCATGGGTTACGTCCCAATCACTCTTGATGTACTAGATGGCTTTGAGACTATGTTAGACTTCCGCTACATTTAATCAACTTTTATGTTTTGAAATTGTCTTTTAAAATCTCTTGAATTTCTATTATCTTCTACGATGTATGCTAAGTTGCTTGTGTAGGGCCTCTCGGGGTTCTATGCACCATACTATGCCTAGGGTATGCTTTGCATGACAACACACCCCCGAGTCACTCTTACTAGTTGAGCGGCTTACGCTCTTGGGAGTAGACTGGCTAGCTGGGTTGCCTTGAAATTTGAGGTCCACTTAAGAGTCGACACGCCCTCAGATCACTCTTGCTAGCTGGGCTAAGATTGGACTAGACGGCTAGGTGGCCTAGATTTATTGTCAGACTTGCTAGCTAGTCTAGGATTTGACTGGATATGACGATTACTTGGGCTGGGAGTCCCGCTTTCAATTTGTGGTACTCTTCTCTCAGTAGACTTAGCACTTCTATGTACCTATCAGGCTTATGGAGGTCTGTTTAGGTTTTATTTGAACTTGCACACGAGTGTACCTACTAGGCTTAAGGGGGTTACGATAGGTATAGTTTAGTTGCACTTAGATTTACTTTCAGTATGGTGTGCTTTATTTCCTATCCGCTTTGACCTCTGTTTATGTCTAGATTCTATCTTTTCAAACTGTTTTTACCTTTCTTACTCAGTCGGCCTTTGATACCTATTGAGTACCTTCGTTTTGGTACTCATGCTACACTCTGCATATTTCTTTTATTTAGGTCTTAGTACCAACTACCAGTGGTCATCGTTCGCCCCATATTTTACAAGTTTTGGGGATCGAAGACGAGGGTGAGAACTTGGCATTCTATATCACCTGTCTCCTTCTGTATAAAAATTTAGCTAGTCTTTTACCTTTGAGGCGGCTTATTGTGGTCCACTTTTGGGACATGTATTTGTTTATTGTGGACAGATTTGTACTCGTGACTTCCAAGTTCTTAGAGGGTTTCTATTGTATATAGATTTGGTTTGCTTCCATTTTTATCTTCTTTTATTACACAGTTTTATTCATGTTTAGTTCTACCCTCACACTCATTATCTATAGTTATGGATGCAGTTTAGCTTACCTAATGGTTGGTTATAGCAGGTATCACCATACTCAAGAAATCAGGTCGTGAAAATTTTATGGGCCAGTCTACAGTCCGTAGAATGATCTATGACTCGTGAACCCATTCGTCCTGTTCAAGCCCCAAATTCAAATTTCTAAACTTTGATCCAACCTATTAAGTTTTGACATAAGATTCTACTTAGGTTAGCTTCAAAAGATTATATCTCTCAATACAAAATGAATTATGTGACCCAGGACCTATCCAATTGAAGGTCTGTGAGTCGTCTTTCAAATGCCACAAAGTTTGTCACATTTAGAGTTGGGAGTAAAAAGTTATGGTCGTTTTACAAGAGACAGTCACATAAGAGTTTCCTGAAGTCAATTCCTAAGAATTTGTAACGACATGTTCCTGTCGTTATGGAAAAGCCAATGGGGAAATAATTTGGGCCAGGAAACTTTTTAGTAGTGAATTGGAAATTTCTAGCCTAGTCCAAATTTGGACGAAATCTGAGTCAGGTAAGGTCTAGGGAAATATGGTAATGAATGGGAGAATTAATTATAAATTTAATCACATGAGTTGATAGCCAAGACGTTAAGGATCTCGTACGGCTTTACGAAATCAAATTCAGGCGAGTAGAACTCCCAAAACTGTTCTTGGCGTGAAATGGTAGTTTTTAAACGTCAGAGTTGAAAGTGTGTTCCAAAATGGGAACTTGGAACTCAAATTCTGACCTTTTGTCTCCGACAAGATGCAGAGCGGGGCCGCTGTAGCGGGACAGTCTCGAATTAAATCAGGTAAAAACTCTAAAAATATTATTTTCTACAAACATTCGTTCTTGAGAGCTAAGAGACGACCCAGGGAAAGTTCTTGATAGTTTTCCACCACTTCTAGGGCTAAAGACCACGAACAAGCGAAAAGAATCTAGAAAGGGAAGGCTCAAGTGTCTTAGGAGGATTCAAGCTTAGGTTCGAGGTAGGTGATGGTTTGATTTCCTATTTATGTGATAAACGTCGGTTAGTTGCTTCATTGTATGCATGTGTTTGTGTGAATAGTGAAGTGTGAACTGAATCTAATGCAATGAGTATATATATGAACAATTACATGTTGTGAACCCATTACTTGATTGCATGACTAAGAGCATTGTTCATTATGGGTTATTCTGGTTGTGTTGATTGGATCGAGTGTCACGTTTTGACACATATATTGGATCGGGTGTCACGTTCCGAAACATATATTGGATCGGGTGTCACGTTCATACACACTAACAGTTTGGGTGTGGGTTCCATGAGAGGACCATTGTGATTATTACATTCATATCTATTGTCATTAATATTGGGAACTGTATGTTGCACTTGAAATGATAATTGATCTATGTATTCTATATATGTGTGTTTACTGTGTTGTGATTGCTTGCCTATGTTTCACTTATTGGAATAGTCGTGTGATCCTACCAGTACAATGTGGTATTGTACTGATATTGCACTTACTCATTCTTTATTGAGTACATGGCCTTTTCAGGCGGCTACAGATAGACCTCAACTAGAGGATCACTAATCGAGATCAGATTCAAGGGTGGGCCAGTTCTTTCAGGCTTCCATGGATCCTTCATTTGTGTTTAGTCCATTCTCTTCGAACCTAGGTTGTTTAGTTAGGCTTGCTTATGTTAGTTTTGGCATTGTACCACTTTTTCCTTAAACTTGTTGCACTATAGAGTTTTGGTACAATGACTTTCAGATTCTAGGGGTTGTTTTCCGCAATAGTTATGTTAGTTGCTTTGCTAAGCTTTCGGAGTTTATGGGAACTCCCTATTTCATTAGACATTTAAACCTTCTTCTGTATCTTTAAATGCTTTAGTTTTCATTAAGTTGCTTAGTTGGGTTGTAGTAATGGTTCTCCCATCGGAGGGTTAGTGTGGATGCCAATCACAACGGTCTGGGTTGTACAAAATTGCTTCTACGGGTCGTAAAAATTTCGATGAACATACTATCAACTCGTAGAAAACTTCAAAGAAGTCATATTTTTGTGTCTAATTCCTACTAATCCATTCTACGAGATATAGGAACTTTGTACCGATCATAGATTGGACATGTATAATGAAATCTTGAGCCATAAAATTCAATATAAATTCCACAAATGGAATCTACAGTCCGTAGAACAAACCACAAACCATAGATGGAGCCGTAGAAGGTTTTTGTCAGATTTTAAGAGGGCTATTTTGATCTTTTCTGACCACTTATAAGCCTAAACCATGATGTTTTTACACCTAGTTAAGGTTTTAACAGTGTTAATGAATCCTTTTACGTTCATTATTGTTTCCAAATCTTAGAGGATGGATTCAAGAAGAGAAAGGTAGGGTTTTCAAGCGTTCTTCCAGTTTCATCAAGAACTTTGTTCTTCCAGGTATGTAAGGCTATCATAGTGTTGGTTTAGTTCATCCTCACATCATACATATGTCTAAATTCAGTAAAAGAGTAATCTAGGGTTTTATCCTTGATTTTAAGTATTCTTGAGATGACTTATATTGTTTATTATGAGTTCTTAATTCCTGAGCATAGAGTTATTTAGCATTGTATTGAGATCCTTGATGTTATTTGTTCATGTCTATATTTCAGCATGAACCTTATTGTTGAGTTAAATTTGAGAATCTTTTTAAAACAAATGTTTTGTCTTTAAATTGACTTATGAGGAGAGAAAAAGATGAGTTTTGAGAAAGAGTTTCAAATATGAATTGAGTAATAGTATAAGGGAACTTAGTATTCCCAAATGTATCACTTTTTACATTGAGAAAAGAGAAACTTTGATTTCTAAATGAGTTAATGAGTTCAGAGAAATTTCGGAACAATTACCTCTTTTAAAAGGATATTTTGAGTAATTACCTCAAATTGAGAAAGAGAGAGTATTTTTATACATTTGAGCATGAGTGTGTGTGTGTATCTCTCTCTCTCTCTATATATATATATATATATATATATATGGATGGGAGTAGTATTGAACATCGATGTGGGGATGAGTTTAGGTAATTCACGTTCCTAATAAACCATGTAGCCAACATGTGTAAAGGATCGTACTTTTTAGACGAATGCTTATTGCTTTCGAGCAGAGGTTTAGTGGATCCACTTAGTTGAGATGTTCTATATCCCGACAAGGTATAAGACACTTCTGGAAGCATGGGCGAGGTGATGTATCATCCCGTTGCTCATAGTGATGGTTGTTGGTTAGAGAATCTCCTAAATAGAGTTAAAAGTGTATTTTTATCATATCACTTAATATGTTGAGTCCAATGATGAGTAAGTATTGGTAAAGTTTAAATGATTTCACTATTCTTTACATTCAGTTGAGTATATATCTATATCTATTGCAGTCCTTTCATTCAGTCATTTTACTTCGGCTATATTACATTATTGTATATTCAATGTACTGGTGTCATTCGACCTGCATCTTTTTATGATGAAGATACAAGTGTTCATGATCATCAATAGACATTTTGGTGAGATCACCTTGCACTTTTAGTTAGCTTTTGGTGAGCCTCCTTGCATTACAGAGGACTCCACTTTTATCTTTTAATTAGTTGCTTTGAGGTATCGTGGGTCTTGTCCCAATATCCATCTTTAAAAATATAGAGGCTTCATAGATTGCTAGTCTTGAAGATGTTTGTAGTATTTCTTTCTTAAAATGTTGTTCAACTATTATGCTTTGATTGAGTATTCTACAAATAGTTTGACTTGAGTAATTTGAGAAAAATAATATCTCATATTGATTTGAAAATAATACATTTATTGATACATGTACATCTTCTTAGCCTTGAGATTACAAATATTCAGTGAAATCCCAATAAGTAGAGTTTGGGAAGGATAAAGTGTATGCAAATCTTACCGCTACTGCGTGGAGGTAGTGAGGTTATTTCCAAACCCCTTAGCGTTGAGATTAGAAAATAATATTTCATTTCTTTTATTATTTAACTTGAGGATCATTTTTAACATTTAAAAATATATGCAATAAATGAAATTCATTTTTAGCCATTGATTTAAAATTGACAAGGTTCATAGGCTCATTCAAAATGAGAAGCGGTATTGGTTTCAAAATCCAAAATGTTAATGGTAAAGTGAGTTTTTTTCATAAGAAATTTAATTGAGTGATTTTATGAAAAAAAAATCCTAGGTTGAGTGACTTTTATTAATAAAAAATTAAGTTTATTTACTTCGCTACAAACTTTCTCATAATTAAGTGATATTTTGAGCCATTTATACTTTTAAATTCGTATAGGACTAAGCCCAAAATGAAGAGTATCACTAATAGTTTGTACTGCTACAGTATGTCAATGTCTCGTAAATGAGTGTGGGGAGGGTAAATGCCACAAGAGGCATAGTCAATGCGAGAGAGTGAAATCAAATGTATTTACGAAAAAAGGTAGCATTCAAATTTAACTTTTTAATCGATAATGCATTTCCAAAAAATAATTAGTCATGAAAATTAAAAGATTTTCTCTAATTTCAATAAGCACATTAAAGTATTTTATAATTTAAGTTAAATTTTGGATTTGGTTATTTGTAATATATGTTGAAATTTTGATTTTCATTATAGTTATTTATTAAAGCATTAACTAATCAAGTTAAATATTTAATTATATTAAATGTCATTCCAAATTATATGAATATCAATCTAAGTGAAGGATCTATGTATATTTAAAATTGTAAGTATATTAATACATTTTTCATTTCATGTTAAATGATAGATTTTTTTAATCTGAGAAAGTGAATTCTTTTATTTAGCTACTATAAAGGAATAAATGATAGATTTCTTTTGATTTAAGAAAGCGATTTTTTTTATTTAGTTACTATAAAGGAATTGAAAGATTTTGGTACACAATAATGAACCATCAAATTATATTCAAAATGGTTAATCACAAATTGATAAATTTTATTTACTATGTTAAATAATTCACCTATTTTCGATTACTTTTCAGATTTATTAATCATAAAACTCAGATTTTGAGTATCAATTGAATATAAATTTACTACTATAACTTTCAATATGAAGAAAGATTACTTTTCATTGCAATATTTGGCTTGAAATTTAGTTATTATGGTGAGTAAATTTTCAATTTATGTGTATAAATAGTGATGATATTTCATTTTTTTTGTAAGTCATATTTCTTGAAAAAGATCAATATATTTTAATGTATTCTAGCATGGAGAGTAAGAAAATAGCAGGACACCAAAAAATTCCATTAGAGAGAATTAAAAAAGAAGCTGATCAATACGCCTCATTTTCTAAACGTCGTTCAGGCTTATATAAAAAAGACAGCGAACTCGTAAGAGACTCTAATTTCAATGTTGTAATGGTTCTTTCTTATACATCTAGTAAACCGTATTCATTTGTTCATCCGACTACTGTTGCAGTCATTAATCATTTTATAAACCCCCACAATAAATTTTGATCTGGGTGCACAACTAAGTACTGCAGAGGCACGCAACAAGGTAATTCAAAACAATGATAGGCTAAATAAATTTGATGCAAGAGAAAATGTTGCAAAGGAAAAATGTGTTCTATAGATCAAATGAAGGATGCTAGAGATCACCGTTGGTGGGAGTCCATGGACCAATTCAATGCAAAAGAAATAACCAAATTTGAAACTTTGTAAAATATCACCGAGGGTTTCTTAAATATCCAATTGAAGCAGCTAGAAAAGGAGCTTCGTCCTCCTTACAATCCCCACCAAAGGATGGAGATAACTGATATCTATGCTCCATAAATATCATCTTCAGATAATATTTTTTATTAAAGCCCTAGTCAATTAAATAAAACTTTCTAGTCATATTATTATGTATGCTTTAATTTATTTATTTTTCTCTTATTTTGTTACAATAATGGTACGTATTACATGTACTTTGCAATGATTTTTATTAAAGATATCTTATCTATTAGTATTTTTGTCTTCTACATCTTAGGTCTCTTAATATTGTATTATGAGTTTGAACTATACACACTTTAACTCATCGATTTTTTAGTGTGTCGTAAAATATAAAGCACGTCTTGTCAAAATAGTTATTTTTAAAAAAATAAAGGAAATTAATATATGCAAATAAAAATGACTCTATGTAACGACCCGATTCGTCGTTACTAAAAAGGCATCTCGCGCGGAGTCTCAAGGGTCCAAAAGTCTGGTATAAAGAATTTCAAATTTGAGAAAATGACGTTTTTCACCATAATTGAATTTTGTCCACAAAGTCATTTTTTGGATTGAATAGATTACTTTCATTTCATACCAAAAAGTTGAGTTACAAGTACCAAATAGATGCTGACCACCTATTTCTCATCCTATTAACATAGGTATTTACAAAATCTATTTCTATCTAACTAATCTCTATCATTACAATGAAAGATAAAAATCCTAGTTACATATTAAGAAAAGAAAAGACAGGCTCCAAAAAAAGGGAAGGCTGAGCTGCGCTTCTTGGTATTCCTTTCAAGTTTCGCAATGGACTTTCCCATTTGGGAAATTCTCTCCATTTGATATAAAGATAACATGCTATTTCTCGGTATATATTATCAACTTGAAACCTGCCAGATGGAAATCTAAGCTGATTTCTTTCCCTCCATATAACAGCCACGAGCATTCCAAAACCACTTGAGACTATAGCTGATTTGCCTTGTTTGCTCTTAGCCATTACATTTTCCATTATGTATTCCAGTCTGAAATATGTCTTTGTATTCCCATCCAGATAATCAATCTTTCCCATAATCTCCTTGTAACTGGACAACCAAAAAACAAGTGATCAAAACTTTCAAGAGCACCATGACAGAACACACACTCCAATGGGACATGGATTCCAATTTTTTGTAATCTACCTACTGTTGCAAGTCTTTTCCAAGATGCTAACCATAGGAAAAATTTGTGTCTTCGATGAATGGTTGGGAACATGACAATATTCTTCCAAGGAACTTTTTGAAACTGTGGTGTCAAGCAGAGATACATTTTTTTGATGGAGAACTTCCCATTTAATACCATCATGTTTAATCTTGCTTTTAAGTCTCCCTGAAGAAGTTGGTTTTCCATCACATAATGTCTAGCAAGAAATATCCTCCTGATGACCGAAGATGCAGACTTTGGAATAGGGCAACACTCAGAATTAAACCCCTTCATATAGTAAATATGTACCCACTTAATCTAGAGACATTCTTTTTCTTATGTTATAGCCCATAACTGCTTCAAAATAGCTGCAGTGTTCCATACAGTCATGTTGATTATATTTTGTCTACCTGCTAACTGAAGTTTGCATATTTTCTTCCAAAACACCAAATCTTTCTTAGATTGAGTGGTATTACCTGTCCATAGGAAATTTCTACAAAAAACTTCAATTAACTTTAGTATCTTCTTTGGAAGCACAAAAAATTGTGCCCAATAAGTTTGGACACCAAAACTGACTGATTTAATCAGTTGAGACCTTCCTGCATATGATAACAGTTTTGTTGACCAGCCTCTGAGTTTTTCTGTGACTTTCTCTACAATAGGCAGACATTGAGTTGTTGTCAACTTCTTGGAAGAGATAGGAACACCTAAGTAGTTGAAAGGTATCGACCCTTCCAAGTAACCTAGTGTAGTGAGTATTTCCTGCTTCAAGGCTGGTTTAACCCCTACCATATAAACATGACTCATTTATGTGTTAGCTTGTAAGCCTGAAGCAACTGAGAATCTTTGGAAATTGTAATAATTGGATAGAGATCATATCTGCTTTGCAAATTATTAACATATCATTTGCAAAACATATATGCATCACTCCCGATTTCTTACACCTGGGATGAAACTTGAAGCTTTTATTCTGTCTCATTTGAGTCAATTCTCTCTGAAGATACTCCATAGCAATAACAAAGAGATAGGGAGATAGGGGATCACCTTGCCTAATACCCCTTCTGCCCTCAAAAGGTTTTGTCAACCCACCAAACAGAACTAAAGAATAAGAAACAGAGGAAATACATTCCATCATCCATTGAACAAATTTGAAAGGGAATCATAGTTCAGCCAACACTGATTTTAAGAAGCTCCATTCAATTGAATCATATGTTTACCTCAAGTAAACCTTCATAACACACCTAGGGGACAAACCTTTCCTAGAATATCATTTCAGTAGTTCATGACTAAACAAAATATTATCAATAATACTTCTCCGCTCAATGAAAGTAGTTTGTGCAGGGCTAACAAGAGTACCAATTACCTTCTTAATCCTATTAGTCAGGATTTTAGTAATAATTTTATAAACAGTGGTACAACAAGAAATGGGCATATACTCTTTTACTTGAGTAGAAGTTGACACTTTTGGAACAAGAGAAATAGCAGTGCAACTGAAAGTTTGAGCATTTTCCCAGTTTTAAAAACTCCATTACATCAGTAATAACATCAGTTTTAATCAAAGACCAATGTTGAATAAAGAATTCTATTGGAAAACCATCAACCCCTGGAGTTTTATCTAAAGGCATACATTTTATGGCTGTATATTTCCAGATCAGATACTTCTGTGATCAGTTCACATAATTGATGATAAGACAGACAAGGTCCATTTATGATAACTTCAATGTTTGGGCTGGGCAAAGAACTAGCAGCTGAGCCCATCAGATTGGAGAAAAATGTGATAAATTCTTGTTCCACCCTTTTAAGGTCCTGCTATTTGTCCCATAACATCATAGATTGAAGTTATTAAGTTTATGTGAGCCCTAATCTTGACTTGTGCATGAAAATATCTTGTGTTGGCATCTCCACTATCAACCCAATTGATTCTAGATTTTTGTCGGAGTACTTGTTCCTCCACATCACTCCACTTCTTTATGGCTGCTTGAAATTGTTTCTCCTTTTCAATCAACTTTGAGCATAAAGCGAAAGCTAGGAGAAGCAATTGGTTTCTTTCCAACCCTTGTCTAGCCTGTGAAATCTTTTGCTCATATGATGCCAACTATGTATTAGTTCCCTTAGACCCATCTTAACAGCTCTCAACTTGTTCCATAATTGTTCCATTTTGTTACCTTGCAAGTAGTTGTGCCAATTCCTCCTTAGGATGCTACCAAAATCAGGATGATTTAAAACTATTTTAAAATGTTTAAATGGTCTAGGTCTCATATAAGGTTGAGGCTGATCTGAATAATTTTAGGAGAATGATCTAAAACAACAGACACTAAAATATCAGTTTCCATATGTCCATAGGCATTCAACCATTGAAGATCCCCAAAAACCCAGTCAATTTTAGAATATACCCTGCTAGTCGACTGCTGGTTATTGCAAAAAGTATAGTGACATCCTTTCTTTCTAAGTGTGGACATTTGGATGGTATCAAGACATGATTAGAAAGCTTGGGTTTCTCTTGGTAGTACTGGGGAACCCAACCTATCTTCAGCGTTAAGAACATTTGAAGTCCCCACCCATAAACCAACATTCCTTCACTGAGCTCCCCAATCTAATAAGGTCTCTCCATAATATTTCTCTTAAGCTGCCCTCATTGTTACCATAAATCACAGTGAAATAGGATTGGAATGTGTTGGCTGCATCAATAAGTTTGCAATGAATGAACTGTTCATGGATCTTAAGAGGTTGCAGAGTAACTGAACTCTTCCATAACAACCAAATCATTCCATTTGCAGCCATTGGATAATTACAACAATTTGACCACACATCACCTATCTTCTTCAGAACATTTTGTGCCTTATGTTCCTTTATTCTTGTTTCTAACACTCCTACAACATCTATCTTATGCTTAGCCAGAAAGAGTTCCAACTCCTTCTGTTTGGAGGACTCTAGTCCTCTAATATTCCAGATTGCAATAATCATATCAAACTCAGACCTTGAGGGTCGCCAGTTTGAGTGTTAGCTGTATCAATCAATCCATTAAACCTGTTAGTTACCGGAATATTTGCAATAAGACTCGCAATTTGAATTTTTCCTCCATTTAAACCTGATGTATCAACTAAAGAGGATACACATTCTATAATTGTCTTTCCTGCTTAATCGTCAGCTTATATTTTGGCCCTCCAATTCTGTATATGGGGTTTTCCTTGCTTGTTTACCATTCTCTTCTCAACCTTCTTTTTGAGTTCCTGGTACACTTCTCCCGTTTTAGAATCCTTCACCTTATTCTAACACTTCTCCGATGTGTATCCAAACTTCATACACTCAATACATTAGCTAGGTCTCCAATCATACTCAACATCTTGCTGGAATTCACCATAAAGGGGTTTATATATCAATCACATCTTCAAGAGGTTGAGCCACATCTGTTTCCACTAGTACACGAGCATATGAAATCCTAGTCATAGAAGTTGTACAGACATCTGTATGGAGAGATTTCCCAATAGCACTCGCCACTTTACTAAGTGCTTCACTCGACCAATATCCAACAGGGAGACCAGGAAAGGTAACCCATAATGGATTCGTAGTAATACAGTCAGGGTTGAATTCAAAATTAAGCTCTCATCGTTGAAGTATAAGGGGTTTGTTATGAAAATACTAAGGTCCATCTTGCAATATTGTTTCACAATCAGCCACTGACTCAAATCGAAACTCAAAATATCCCTCATCATGTAACATAATCTAAGGAGTATTTACAGTTTTCAGACATTTTGAACAAAAAAATCCATTGACTTCAGATAAAGGGTATCACCAACGACAAAGCCAATGAGAGCTGTTTTCCAGTACTCCTCTTGTTTCTTTAGGTCTCTTTCATAAATTCCACACATTCACGACCATCTTTGATATTAGGAGGAATGTATGACAGTGTTTTACACATTTTACCTGCTCTACTGTCATGAGGGTTTAGTGTTTCCATCAGCGTAGAGTGGGTAGATGTTCCTATATCAGAGAATTAAAGTTTCCGTATTTCCGATTGCAATTTTGTTGCCCCACCACCATAAGGTTCTAGCTGGATAGAAGATTGGGAATCATAGTCAAAATCCCCAATCTCTTCTTCAATCGATTGAAAACGTGCAGGTTGAAAAGTACCAAACGTGAAAGTTGATATCCTGCAATCTCTTCCCAAATCTGGGAAATATGATTCCCCGATGTAGGAGATCCTTTCACAGAATTGTTCCGTCGTCCATGGTAGAAGCCAATCAGTGCACGATAGCAGCCTTGCTAACTTATGCTAAGAGCTTCTTTTTGGTGCATTTTGAGTCTTGCTATAGCGGGAAGTTGAATTTGTTCAACCTAATTAATGACTCATATTTTATTTTCCTCCTACTTTTGAAAGGAGAAAATAGATGAGGGCTTCTCCAAAAACCCTCCTAAGTCAACTGAGGCAAGGTAGCAATGAAGAGGAAGTAGTATCGCGTAAGAAAGGTGAAAGTCTAAAGATATCCAATGCTCGTTTGTCATAGGTTGCTCTCTTGAAGTCAATTTCATGAGGAAGGTTCATTAGTTATTGCTTGGCATCCAGGAAAGCTAGGTTTTTCTAACTGAATAGTTAGACCTATTTTCTATTGCATTGTATTTTGTAGATTGACAAGAGGTTTCTTGCCTAGGCGTTGGGGCAAAGAGTCTATATGGTTTAAGGTTGTTATTTATTGTTGTTAAGGGAGGGAAAAGACAATGACTAGGGGTAGTTCTCTAGTTTTCGATCATTAACCTTGGGTTTTCTTGTCAAGGTTTGGTGGTAACCGTAAGATTAAGAGTTATGAAATTGTTGGGTAATAGTCAATTTTGGGACTTCTCATAATCAGGGGGAACACATGTGTACTCATGATGGGGTTCAGTGTTGGGCCATTGATATATTAGTACGGTTGTGGTGTCCAATATATATATATGCATGTTTACTTCTCGTAGTATCACTTGTGTATGCACAATTGGAAAACCATATGGAAGCACATGTAAGGACAACATGTTGATAATCTCATGCACTGAACTAGTTATGTGACTAGTGGTTTCAATTTTTATTGTTCATGATGTATATGATTATGCAAATTTATCTGTCTTTAATGGTTGACTCAGGTACCATGCCTAGTACAGGATATCACCATAGTTTGAATATTGGATACAATCCAGTTATTTACTTACGACTAGCTCAAGTACCACGACTGGTATGGGAATATCCATATATGGTTGCCTCTAGTACCACAACGGTATACTAATTAAGGATGGCTTGGATACCATGATGGGACATTAACACATTGAGTCTGGGCTCCGTGAGAGGATCAAGTATGTGTTTATGATTCCATGAGTTAAACGGGTTTACTTCTTCATAATGTGATTGTTGCATGTTGGATCCTTGAGTGGTATGGGTTACTTGAAAGGTGTGATGAATTAGGTGTGGTTTTTTGTGTTGATGTTGTCTATGATTACTGTGCATATCAACTATTGAGTTGAGTTTATGGGGACTCAATTCTTTAGTTGTCTAAAAAATTTGAAAATTGATTTGAGTTTATAGGAACTCAATTCCTAGTATCTAAAATAAAAGTAAATCTCAGACATGCACTAATAAGATTGACACATATAATAGATCAAAACTTTGACAAGTATGTTGGTGCTATTGGAACTTTAATCTTCTTCCTCAATTATTACTTTATTAATGTAATTTGGAGTGTTCAATACATTGCTCATTTCTTTCTCTCTTCCTTTAATATCTTTAACACGATCAACAACACTTCTTAGTAGACATGTCTTATCCATCTGCAGCTAAAGTTATTTCATTATCAATCGTGGAAAAAGTGACGAAATCAAAATTTATAAACAAATTCACTTAAAGACTTTAAAGTCATATGGATTGGAACTTGTGACCTAAAGAAACAACGAACCCCCTTACCAACTACATACTAAGTGGAGATTAGAGAGGGAAAAATGTATGCAAACCTTAGCTAAGGGTGGCTCAAAGCAATCGGTCGCCTAAAGCCAGATCTTGTTTTGAAATTCAATACCTTTTATTTCAATCCATTGTGATAGCACCAATATTATAGGTAGAGTACATCTTGTTATTGTAATGATAAACTTAAACCCATGAAGTTTGTCACTCCCCGAGCCTACACCCTGGATGTGGCCAGCACTCGAGAACCATTGTTGGTCCCCAAGCGAACCCTTGGTCTGGCTCATTACTCAGTGGAAGACTTTCATAAGATTAGTGGAACCTCAAATTTAAACTCAACTCATAAAGATATCATTACTAAAAATAGTTTAACTCAATATACTCTGAAATACTCAATAACATAATTGTTCAACTCAAGTCTTTAAAACATCACAAAGAAGATGAAAAAGATGCCCCAACTACTATTATCTATGAAGCCTCTAAAATACTGTGATGGAAGTTGGGACAAGACCCACGACATTCTAACAAACTGGAAGTAAATGTGGAACCGTCTGGAAGCAAAGAAGCTTACCAAAGCTAACTGGAACTGCAAGTGGTATCAACGGAGTGCCTATTACTGACCCTGGATACTTGTATCTGCATCATAAAAAGATGCAGGCCAAATAGCGTCAGTAAATCAAATGTACGAGCATGTAAGGGGAACCCTGAAACTTAAAGATAAGCTTGAACTAATAAAAAAGGAAACCATACTCACCTCAACACAATCCAACTCGAGAATACTCAACTCAATATGAAAGCAACAATGAAGATGCAATGTATATAAAGCTTTTAAAATAGTAGATAATAACTCAATGTATATAAAAAAAATACAATAATAAACTTATTTGGGAGATTCTCTAACCGACAAACCATCACTATGAGCTACGTGATGATACAACATCTCGCCCACGCTGCCAGACATGTTCAATACCTTGCCAGAGTATATAACATCCTCAACTAAGTGGATCCACTGAGCTATGCTTAAAAGCAAAAAGGAATCATCTAAAAAGTATGATCTTTTACCATGTTGGCGTACATGGTTTATGAGAATTTTTAGTTGTTTGAACCCATCCCCTTATCAGTGCTCAATACTACTTCCAATAATATAATTCATGCTCATATGTTTAAAATCATAACTACTCCTCAATTTGAGATAATTATTCAAAAGATTCTCTTAAAAGAGATGATGCTCAAAAATTCCTCATGAACTCATTTAGAAATCAAGGTTTCTTCTCATTTAAATGCAAAAGTGTTACATACTTGGGAATACTTAGTCCCCTCATACTCATTTTGAAATATGAACTCAATCTCCTCATTCTCATACTCATTTACTCAAGTCATAAAACAAGTGCTTAGAAGATTGTAAAAGACTTCTTAAAATAACTAAAAAAGGTTTTCTCGAACTTTACTCTTAATTTTTACTTTGATTTGAAATGAAGACTTAAGAGTTATGATTAGAATGTAGGATCTCTTTATGAATTTAGGAAGGTTTGGATAGTTGATAATAAGAAATGAGTGACGACACAAATTGGAGAACACTGGCGCGACGCAGAGGATAAATTAAATTTTTGGTCGCGAAATAATTTTTGAGAAAGAGGACTCCGTATCCTCTCCACGACGCATAGAGGGGGATGACTAACTTAAAGCTGAAAGTCTAAAACATCTCCGCGATGTGGACCTTGGCGCATATTTTCTCCTGATCTTTTGTTCCTCTCCCTAACTCGATTCAATTCATACCCAATGCAACTCCATGATCCAATTTCACGAAATTTCACTAACCCAGAACATTTTCAATGAAACCCACCCAAAAATCAATCAAGAGACTTAACTATTTCACAAAACCCTCACCTCAAGGATTCAAAGACCTCCATTGTTAACTAAAACTCAAGAACTTCTCAAGAAAGCAATAAATCACTTCAATAACGAATTCATGGTTAAAAGTTCACATGATTGGCATGAGAGCGAACAAACCCAACACTATGAAAGCTTACATACCTAGAAAGTGCTAAGTTCTTGGCGAAAATCCTCAAAGCTTGCAAGAATCTTGAAGGTTCTTATTTTTCTACTCTTGAACATTCCTCTAAAAAAAAACCTATGCTCATTTGGAATGACTAAAACTGATTCTAATCAGTTTATACCCTTAAAAGGGTGAAAAAAGGTGCTAGGCTAGTGGGGTAAGGAAAAGACCAAAATACCCCTCCTTAAAATGGATGAATTGTCTTAACTAATCAGGCTGCACTCAATTGGGCATACCTCCTTCATCCGAACTCGGTATTTAGCAAACTTTGCGGCGTTGGAAAGATGACTCAACGTATTAGATTTGATACCTCATGAGCCACCTAACTCATCTTGTGTTGAAAATTATGGATGTTTGAAATTGACCAAAAAGCACACAATTGAAGAGTAACTTGTACCAATATCAATTTAGCTCATTCTAAGACCGAGGTGTTACAATATCTCCCCTTGGAAGAAAAAATCCTCGAATAAGATGACTCTAAATAGAAATGAGGGTTGGTACACCTAACACCCAACTGAAACACCCAACATGAAATTCACATAACTTAGTATATCAGCTTACATAGTATCAAGAAAAGAGTTAATACCTTAGTTTGGAATTTCTACGGAAGTAAAGAGATGTATGTATCTCTTCTTCATATCCTCCTTAGCCTCCCAAGTAGCTTACCCGACAAATAGATTCCTCCATAAGACCTTGACTGATGCAACCTCCTTGGTTCTCAACTTGCGAACCTGACGATCAAGAATTTAAATGGGTATCTCCTTATGAGATAGGTTGTCCTTAATACCAATATTCTCAGTAGGTATAATAAGTGAAGGATCGCCCATATAATTCTTCAACATAGAAATGTGGAATACCGGATGAACAGTTGCTAACTCTGTCGGTAGTTCCAACTCATAAGTGTAACATCCTACAATTTGAAATATCTATGAAGAATCTTATAATTGGAAATAGTCATTTTTGGAAAGAATGCAAAAACTGGAAATTTAGTTGAGGAAAAAAGTGAGTTTTTGGTCAACTTCAAACGGTCATAACTCCTAGCTCAGGATGAGTTAGGTGCATTTCCAGCTATGTTTGGAAAGCTCTTGGAATGATCTTTCCAACTCCACCGAGTTTGCACGATTCCGAGTTCGTATGAGTGAGTTATCCCCTTTGGAAGTTGGGTTGTTGGAATAAGGGTAGTTCAATCCGAATTTTAAGGGGTGTTTGGTCTTTTCCCTAACCATTTCTTTTGGTTTTATTAAGGGTCTAAGCTGATTTTATATCATTTTTCCCTTTTAAAAAGTGAGAGTTAGGGTTTTGAGAGAAAAGGAGAAAAGAGAAGAAGAAGCAAGGTTCGTTAAGATCGTCGTGGATTTTGTCTGGGGTCATCCCTACTAAGGTATGTGAGATAACATAGTGTTGGGTTGGTTCAGTTCCCCCACACGCCAAACTTGTTTCAATTCCAAGAAAAAGATTGGTTGTGTTTTGTTGAATTCTTGTGGTTGTGTTGTTGAAGTTTCTTATTGATTTGGTACATGTTTCCGGGTGTAATTTCGAGTTGAATCTATTGTATATTAAGGTTTTTAATGATTCTAAGTGTTTGGTGAAAGAACCTTTGAAGTTAAGAGGGTTTAGAGTTGGAAAATCGAAGGAGAAAAATTGGAATTTTCTGGGGAAAAGGGTGGGGCATCCCCCAGCCAGCGCACCCCAAAAGGGTCTCTGAACTTTCACCCTTGGGGAACCGCACCAGCCAGAGCACCCCAGACCAGTCTCTGAAGTTTCAGGGCTGGCGGCCCGCGCCTCTCAGAGCGCCAAGGACGCCAGTTCTCCCCATTCGTTCCCCACTTTTTCGTACGTGTTCCTTAGTAATGTACCTATGTTTTATAGTTGATTTCAACACTCTAAGGCACATCTAAACATCATGAAATCATCCATAAACATGAGATCATGAACCTTGAATCCATAATCCAATTCAAGGAAAGTTAGGATCAAAGTCAAGTGAAGTTAAGAGTCAAGTCTAGAAGTTAAGAAGCAAGTCAAAGCAAGTTTTTAAAGTTTTTCAAGAGTCTTTACTGAACGTTTAAACTTAGTTTTAAGGCTCAAGTTTCAAGAAAAGTATAGAGTTGAGTTCATTTCTCAAAAGTTATTAGGGAACTAAGTATTCCCAAAGAAGTTTATAAATATTTTCACATTTGAGTAAGAAAGGAACTATGATTTCCAAGAGAGCCTGTGGGCTAAACTTTGAGCAATTATCTTAAACTAAAGAAAGAGGTGTTTAAAACACTTAAGAGCTAAAGTATATTTTTGGGAGTAGTATTGAGCACCGAATTGGGGACGCGAGTTCATATTAACTCAACTCTCCATAAGAACCATGTAGCCAACATGGGACTTAACGGGTCATTCTTTTTTTATGATCACGTAAGTTAAGCTAGTGGA